>JAQFZW010000068.1:0-132393 GCA_034687055.1 Heteromurus nitidus | reverse complement strand
TGCACTAAAATGTGGCGAAGTGAATATTTTAAAAATTAATTACTCAGTAATTAGTGGCCATTCGGGGTTGGGAGTTTCACTAATGGATTCGCAACACTTTAAAGTGTATGTTCACACTAGTTTCGTTGCAATTGGCGAGTAGCTACGAAATAATGTCCATTGTTAGTGCTTATTGGTATGTATGTCTTATGTCTTAAATGGACTGTTGTTGACGCGTGGAAGCATTTTTGTGGCATGTGCTAAAGTTGGCTTGAAAAATAAGCAAGTCCAACTCTGTTTATGTTGGTTTTAGCTGTCACTGACTTGCCCGAATTTTTTCTTGGTAAAACAGTCTGCAATAAAATTATGGGTTGGTGATTATTTTTAAGGAAAATAAAATAAATGCTTTGAATCTAATTGGATTGCATATTTTGTGAAGTGAAGACTTGTTCCTTTCATCCTTTCCAAGCTACTGTCAATTATTTTTCCAGATACGCTCCATTCCGCTTTTGTCACTACTTCACTCGGCTCTTCCAATTAAACTAGGCCCGTACATCTGCCATTCTTTTCAAGATCTCTGTCAGCACCAGCACCTGCCTATATTTTTAACACGGATGAATTAATCGTTGCATGTATATGCCCGTACGCTTTACACTCTCTTTCCCTGGAAATGTGCGAGCATCTCGATTTGCGAAGATAGGAGAGAGAGAGAGAGAGAGAGAAAGTGAGTAAAAAGCAGGTAGAAAAATGGCAACGATAATCTCTTGACAATGCGACAGCACAACAGTTGACAAGGATGAAGTGAACTAGTTCTCCTTGGACTTTTGCACAGACGGGCAACATATAAGGCGGGCTAGACACTCTCTGTGTAAATGGCTTAGAATAGATCGTATCCCTTTTAAATTCAACTTGTCCAAGTGTCAACGTCAGCTCCAGCTCCAACCTACTTTCCCGAGTTCAGAGTGACGATAACATGGGGAAAGTAGAGGAATGGAAGTTCTTCCGTCCAAATTCTGAGCAAGGACATTAGCACAGCCTGCTAAACACTTGTATCGTCTTTATACAAGTTAGAGCGGGGAAAGCAGTAAAAAATTTACTTATTGTTCAAGTGAATTTTACATGAAATGGGAAACGCGCTTTGCTTAAACATGGTCAATTTATTTCGCAGCCAAGTCCCAGGAGATTATGCAGTTTTTATAATGGACCCATCGTCCTCCAGAAAAGCGACATGTGTATTCCAGTGAACACTTCATTTCTGCAGAGAGGGTCTCCCTCGACTGACTCCGTGACGAATTATCTCCAGCTACTAGCTACACTTACACTTTACAAAGTGGCTTGGCGTGCATGCACACGAAAATGTGACTGGGAATAATTGGAATTTGATCCTTTGGAACATAAACACACATAAAATATATAAATTGTACGAAAGTGAAGGATTGATTATTTTCATTTGAAACATTTTCTATTTCCCCGTTCCAAGAAACTCTCTTGTCGAGTTTTTTCTGTTGGAAAACGTTTGGAGAACCGTGCAGGCATTTTATTTGTTATTACTCTTACGATCCATGTGAGACAGCATTTTAAAAAATGGAAACGCTCTGTCTCTAGTTTCCACTGTTGCTCAACTCAACATTCTCCGAATTTCCCTTTACATTACACATTTTTCTTATTTCTTTAGCATTGTTGCATTGAACGGGGGTTTTTACGGTGGAAAAAATGCGAGCGGCTGCTACTCGCGTTTTCATCTTGTGCGTCTCTCCTGTGGGAGCGATAAATTATGCATGATACATAATACACACACGCTCATTTTCCTCAACGTGAAACGCACGATGTGCACGTACCGACCGAACCGACTTTTTTCTGTTAGCTGATTGTTTAGCACAAGAGGACGACTCGAGTAGACGATGCTCACTCTTCCTCTCGAAGATGGAATGAAGCGGCAAGTGGAACTCGAAAGATGTGCACTCTTTTGTAAAGAAAAAGGATCCTTTTTTCTCAGATCGAATTTTATATGCCAAAGAAAGGAGGAAAAAGCAGGGAGTTGAGAGTGTGTTCGCTGGAGAATAGAGATTTCTCCGATTTTGGGGCCCATCTGTGCCTCCTGCTTTTGGCATTAAGCACGTTGTCTCATCTTCCCTTCGCCAGCAGTATTGCACTGCGTCAACTTGCCATTTTATAAATAAGTAGAGTGGTGCTCAGAAACCTCCGAAAAAAGTGCGAAGAGAAGCAAGAGGAGGAATTTGCTGGAGAGCAGACAATGGAGCTAACTTGAGCGCCAGGTTTCCTTGTCACTTTCCCAATTGCTCTGCAATTACACTTGACAAGAAAAACGGCACGTAAAACGAGCGTGACAGCTTTGTCACAGCTAATTAGTCATGAGTGTGTGCTCTCCTCGTGGTTAATAAACTTGTGCAGGTGGAATGGAGCAACTCGCACTTTTATGAGCTACGATATGACGATCATTGTTTACGTGCTCTTTCACAGAGAGCTCACCGACATCGAGTGCAAACTGAAGTCGCTAAAGTTCTGGAAAGGAAGCTTGCAAGTGGAGAGAGCGGCAAAGAGAGCGCAACAGCAGAAGGATAAGAGGTTGAAGCAGTTATTCAGGCACGCGTTGAAAATTGGAGGAACCTCGTCGTCATCAGCGCCAGGTGAGCAGTCCGACTTGGAGACAGAGGAGGACTACGAAGATTATGAGGAGCATTGTGGAGAAGAGTTGGGGCCTGAGGATGACGACGACTCGGAGGGACCTTGCTACTTCCTCCAGCCTTTGGATCCTCATCCACCCCCACCCACTCCAGATGGAGAGGAAGCCGCTTCAGTCACTAATGAGGAGAAAACTACAGCAGATAATATCATGTAGATTAAAATATTTTCAAAGAACTGGAGCCATGTTTGGGGTAGGGGTATTTGGAATTAAAACAGATTTTCGAGGAAATTTCTAATAAGTTCATCTTCATTAACCTGGAAAGGGCTTTTAGTTTGTTGTTATTCGTGGCTTGTGGTGGAGATTAAAACTGATGTCATCAAAAGGAGCAAGCACATTTATTTACTCGGGTGTGCCATGAATAGAAATGAATATATTCTGTGTTTCACACAAAAACAAATAAATCCGTTAATGAGCGCAGATATATAGCGAAGTATAGCCCAACTCCTCCGCATCATCACATCACCGCACTTATATCCCATTTGTTTGCCTTTCCTCGAATCCGGAACAAATCCAATCCACTTGCCGGGATTTCTACGGAGTGAATTAATGTTGTGCTTGTGATTGCGAAGTTGTCGAATAAAATTTAATAATACAAAACCGTTGTTAGTTTCTAATAAAGGCAGAAGCATTCATCGCCCACGTTTTCCCTAAACCCATAAACTAGAGAAAGGGTAAACCCTGCACTATGTTTTCTTATAAGTCATCCTCCTCGACTCTCGTGTTAACTTCAAAATTTCATCCTGTTAAATTTAACTGTGGGTATATTGTCATCTTCATGCATTGCAAACCGCGTATTCTCGTATTCTCCTTTGGTGCTTTTCATGCCCATGTCATAAACTCATAAAACATTGAAAACCTGGTGTAAAGTTGTTTACAACTAAACATATAGCTTTAGCCTACAAGTTTTTATCCCTTGCCTTGTTTCATTACCCCATATTCCACATATTTCATCCATAACTATCCTTTTCAGATACTTTTCAGCGAGGCATATATGCTCAAATGGTTCGTTGCGCAACTAGCACAAAATTATATAACTTGTATTTTGTGCAAACTCCCAAACTCCAGTGTAACAGTGTTGTATGCTGTATGCTGGTTGTATGCAATGGTGCGTGTATTGGAGTGGAGTGGTGCGTCTGTGGTAACGAGACAATTCCGTTTTGTGGAGTGGTCCCATTGGACCAACTCGCGTAAATGAACTCGTTACACCGAGTCTCTGCTTTTCCTCCAGAGTCAGCTCCAGCTTTACACGCAGTCCTAATGGAATCGTCAATTTAAATGGGATGGAGGAAACATAGTTGAGAGAAAAGTTGTTGAAGGATGGCCTTACGCCGAGACACACGAGCAAAGGTATATATTTTTTATCACACAAGAATCAAATACGTGTAATACACCAAAGTCCTTCACGGATCGAAGCAGCAGTAACAAACAATGAAAGTGACTCGAAAAAAGCGTATTGAAACAAGAAGAGGACACACATGCTCTCTGCCGGTGGTACGCTTTACGAGAGAGCTTGTAGATCACATAAAAATGTTCCAGCTTCCAGCACCGTCGTTCTTTTATTAATGATGCAAGAGGAAAAGCTTTTCCATTTAGTATCCGCCCTTACTCACACTTCCCTCGGAGAAAGTCATAAATAATGATAAAATACTCGAAGATGACATAATAAGGAGCAATAAAAAGATTCCCTCTTTTTAAACACTTGCTGCCTACGAGCCAACTAGAGTCACATGTAGAAACCTTCAGTGGAAAACTGCAACCACCATCTATTCTTGTCCCTCTACAATTACAACTTTCTCTCCCCATCTTCTTCTATTTAGACCTAGTTTTTGCTGCAGAAGTTTGTTTTATATAGCGATTGGAAGTTAGAACATTTACTGTTGCTTCTGATGTCCTTTAATGGCTTGTTGATTAAAAGTATAAAAGAAAAAAATGAATGGGGAAAAAGTGGGTCAGTTAAAAAGTTTTGCAAAAAAGGGTTCATTGCTTTTTTGGTAAAAAGTGTGTCACCCATTCAATGTAGGCTTTGTTCACTGCACCGCCGTGCAGTTATGAATTCTCATTGTTCCTATCTGCATGTTGTTTCTGGTATGGGTTTGGGTACACTCGAAATATAATTTAAATCTGAAGCATGTGCCTGAGCGTTAAATTCGTAGTTCTTGTCACGAATCTGCTGACACTGAGAGTTGGTAAGATGCTTGTGTTTGGGAAGTGGAAAGGTGTTCTTCCGCCAGGTTACGAGATGGTTGACGGAGAAGCGATTGACGTCACCGACAAAGTGATTCAGGTGACAACACCAGGGTCCACGCAATACTTCGCGTTTGAGAACCCTATGGGGAGACCTATCTACGTGAGAAGTCATCTAGAGCGTGGCTGGCACTTCATTGTCTTTGATGACCCCTATAATCGTGATCCAGGTGGGGGCCACTTGGTCGTACTTCAGAGAATGACGGGATTGAGTGTGGATGGAGGTGGCCGGATCATTTATGAGGCGTTTCTACTTTCACTCGAGTAAGCAACAAACATAAACCCAGAAAATATTTCAAATGTGGAGTGTGAAGTCAGTTATTGGTACAACCTTTGTGTTTAACTTTAAAAATACGTTTTGAAATTGCAGAGCAAGTATCGCCGCCGATGTGGAGCCATACGATCCTATTGAATTCGACTATTACCGAGAGGAAACAAAGGCGAATGTGAGAAAAGATAGTAACTACATTCGAGCTGAAGCTCGCCGGAGTGGTGTTCGCACGAGACCTATGCCAAAACGACGACGGGGTCGGAGGGCGCTTCTCAAAAGTGGTATGAGCGAAAGTGGACTCATTCCCAATGGCGAAGAGTCTCAAAAATGTGACTTATTACCCTTGGACTTGAATGTGGTGGAGGTGAAAAATGATTTGGCACGAAATCTCTATTAAAGCATTGTTCAAATATTAAATATATGTAACAATAAATATTTATTAATAACTTAACTTACTGAAACTGAAAGCGAAACGTTGGCTAACAAACGTTAGTGGTTTTTGTACGTCGAAAATAAATTAAAATTCTTGTACCTTTTAATATGGCAGAAATGAAAATGAAAAGATCGAATCTGAGTCTATCCCTTGCCAGGGCAGCCTCTCGGACCGCAATCTCCTGGTGCTCCGCCGCCTCCGCCCTTCGGTATGGATATTCTCTTTTTTCTATAAGTAAAGAGTTTATGAAGGCAAAATTGGAGTGGATAATTAATAAAAGAGACAGACAGTTGAAAAATATATAACATTGGTAAATCTTAACTGTGGTCTAAGAAGGACATTGGAAAATATGAATACATATTTAAAAGGCTACACTGTGAAAGTCTGAAAACATTGCGAATCACCCTGCAGGTGGAGGTGGTGGCGGCGGCGGCGGCGGCGTCCCAGGGTCCGCTGCAGGCGCCTGTGCTCCTGCAGAGGCACTGCCACTAGGTACTTTTTTGTCGCAAATAGCGTAGTATAAGCTATTGCAGATTTCATCATTGAAGGAATGCGAGTTGTTCACGTGATATCCAGGGTTCCACAAACTTTAGCAAATATACAAATAATTATTTAGTTTTAAGTAATTTCAAGTAAATGGGCTATATACTGCATAACAATACTCATATTCAAGTAGTCCATTATAAATTCTTACGATACACAGTGTTCCTTTGTCGAGTTTATTGGTTTACCCGTCGAGTTAACTAAATGATCTGGTTGACTCGGGTACCAGAAATCAAAGTTCAGAGCCGACCTGGTGAAACAGGGAAATTTTCAAATGTGACATGGCATATATTTCCACAAAAGACATATCAGCTGAAATCTTACCCGTTGTGAGTCCACATCCACTTCCCTTCTTCCAACTGATCAGTGAGACCTGCGAACGTTAAGTTTACGGTGTAAAATTAAGTCTGCCACAAAGATGATCGTTGTGCGATATTTGCTTGAACGAACCTATCCAGTAACGCCTGTCCATCCCGAATTCATGCTGTTTGTACGCCTTGTCATATTCTGCTGTGTACGGCACACTCATCTCACGTATAAGTTGCACCAGCTCCTTCGTTTTGTCGTGGTCTGGAAGCATTGCCAGTCTATAATGTAAGTGGTCGCACTCTACCGAGGCGTCTCCCCAAGTCAACTACACTCACATTATTAACACGAATCCATCAAGACCACGATCAAAGATATTGTTGGCAAATGCAATTAACATGTTTGCTGTTCATCAAGAAATTTCTTACACGTTTTCGTAAAATAAGCCAGTCACTTCCTAAATCCTTAGTGGGAGAAGCTCCTCCCGGGGGAATCGGCTCGTCTGCAAACAACAATATTTTGGTGAACATTCAGTTTCCTAATTAATTAAACCCTAACTAACAACTGTAAGATAGTACTTAATTTCAGCAATTACCTTTTAGGGCATAAGACCCAGAAACGGACGAAGGTCTACTCACGAGGAGCAGGAAATGTAGAGCATAATATAACACCAGCGAAAACTTTAGGAAGTCAGCAATTATTATGCAAACTATAGGAAATCTTGTATTGGTACGCATTTTTCACAATTTTTCGTAATTACTTTACTTTGCACTTAAAGTTATAGATTAGTTCTGTAGTCCACCCTGCAGGAATTGCACTGACCTTCGCTTGAAATTCACAATAAAGATCTTGACTATTGTTCAAGTGTTTAGTAAACAACATTATCGAAGGGAGTTGTGGAACAATTAATCGATTTATAATATTGTCAATGTCAATTAAGCGAAGAAGAGGTATGGACTTGAAAGCAAAATATGCGAATAAAAAGCCTTTCCGAAGAAAATAGCATCATTTTAGTGAACAAAGAGAAGAACGTCTGTAGATAGTCCACCCACTGCACTACAATGATATTGTTCTCACAATGCCCCAATCCACCAGAGTCAACAGCGCAAGAAACGCAAGAGCAGATGTGCATTTACACAAATAAAAGCATGCGCTTTTGTTCGGCAGATGAAAATCTGACGTCCCTGAATTTGTAGATTAATTTAAAAAATTGAAATATTTATTTACAGTTTATTTGGTGTTAAATAACAATTGTTGATTGTGTATAAGTAATTCAATTCAGAAGGTTACAGTTGTTCATTGTTTTAGCGTTTTGCAGACATGTCGAAACGAAAACAAAATTTGGAAATCAAAATGAAAGTCAACAAAGATTCGTCGGATGACGAACTTCCAAATGACGACAATCCGTTGATAAGTGTTGACCCCGACACTGAGGTGGAAGTTAAAGAAGAGCCTAATTTCAACTTATATGTGGGTACCGATTTAGGGATACTAAAAGGTTTGTGCGACTAACTGCTCAAGAAGTGCGGGCACGTGATATTTGACATTTTTGTTTTTTTTAGTATAATTTTCAATTATGGTTCAACTTTTGCACTGTGGTTCTGTTTATAGGAATCAGCTTGGGTGGAGAATTGCCAATTTCTAAATCAATCCTCAGACCAGAAACGCTGAAGACAAAACCTCCAGCGATTACATCGCTGACTTGGGTGGATGAAAGTGAGAAGGAGCTTTTGGTTGCTTTTACAAATCATGTTGTAAAAACATACAATACTAAACTTAGGTGTTTCACGAGACAAGTTGAGTTAAACTTGGGATCTGAGGACGAACAGGTGATAGGTCTATGCTGTCATGATCCTGGGTACGTTAAACTTCTCATATGTTGTATGTATTTGATTAAATATTTGGCATTAAGGTGATTAGTGATTAGTAGGATATTATTGTGATAGAATATTTTTGTATATTTAATTAGGAACTACATTGTTGGCTTGCAAAGTGGTACGGTGGCAATGTGGAACTGTATGGATTCTAGCACAACATGGTCTATTAAAACTTGTGATCCTAAAGCTGACTGTAACGTGGATTTGCGAAAAATACGACAGTGTCCTTCTGACAAGAACTTATATGCTTCTGGAGGTCAAGAAAATGATTTAAGAATATGGAACCTCGCCTCTGAAAATCCCATGGAACCTGCTTTCAAAGCAAAAAATATCCCCCACGACAACTTGGACCTTAGGGTACCTGTCTGGATTGAAGATTTGACATTTCTGCCAAGAACCTCGGAGCTTGTTGCTGTTGGCACTCGGTATGGCCAGATACGTTTGTATGACGTACGGGCTGGGCAGAGACCCGTGTCAAATGTCCAGTTCGTTGATAACGCTATTATGTCCATTGCACCAACTATTAATGATCGCCAAGTCCTTGTGGGCACTGCGACAGGAGAAGCTGGTTTATACGACTTACGAAATCCGGGACAAGAAAAACTTGTTCTAAAATACTTTGGACCTGCTGGAAGTATAAGAAGTGTGGTGGCTAGCACTCATCTGCCATATTTTGCAACCTGCGGACTCGATCGACATGTTTATGTTTACAAATTGACAGAGCGGAATCCAGTAAAGAAGGTAAGGGAATTTTGCGTGGTTTGGACAATGATGTGATTAAATTAATATTTGTATGAGATAGTAAATCCTTGATCTGACAACGGTTGTCTGGTTTCATTTTTTCTATTGCAGCTATACGTCCAGCAACAATTGAACTGTATTGCTGTTTCAAAATCTTTCACTGGTGAGACATCCAGTGAGGCTAAATCTAGGAAAGCAAAATCTAAAATTGAGGACGACTGGGCAAATATTCCTGAAGATGTCCTGTTAGCTAATGAACCTGTTTCTCCAGTAAAGAAATCCCGGAAATCTATCAAAAGCTAGAATGCCTAAGGTCCTAGAATATAAAGTTTTATATCGACAGTTAAATGTAAATAGACATATATTCTACTATCAGTACAGTACTATCGTTATCGTTAATTTAGCAGAAATTTGTTTTACATTATGGAATGCAGTTGGATTGCATTATTATATGAATGACGAAAAGGCAAAATAATTATCAGAATCCCTCCCAAAAGCAATGTCTGACAGTATGTTAGTCCGATGTGCACTGCCATAGGCTACTTTTATTTCCAAGAAACATTTAGCATTTGTAAGCCAAAAATCACACAAACATTTTTATTCACTAATAGTAGCTTGGATCCACTCGATAAACTTGCTCACTTCAGTATAAACACCAGGAAATCCTTGTCTTCCACAGCCTTGACCCCACGACACAACCCCAGATAAGTATAAACCATTATCAGGGATGTCATCTGAGACTAACGGTCCACCACTGTCCCCTTGACCTACAGATTATCGATTCGGTTCAAATGGATACTATAAAGTGAAGATATTTTGATTGGTAAAATACAGACGATAAATACATGCATCTTTCCCAGCTTCTCCCGCACAGACCATAGAGTCCACAATTGCTTCTCCGATGGGTTGATAAGCCGAATCGCATTCTTCGTCAGAAACAAAGGGTACAGGGACGAAATGTAGGTATACTGGAGGAAGTCCAGCTTCAACTGTTGAGCCCCATCCAGAAACTGTGCAATTGTCTTAAAAGTAAAGGAAACTTAAGATGACAACATTCTGCAAAGATTATTTTAGTACAAATGTTATTGTTGGTAGTAGTGAAAGAATACATCCCGCTGGTGGAGTATGATTAGCTGGAGGAAGCGCAATGGGAGATACCCATTCGTCGAAAGTCAGCGGTTGAGTTAACCTTCATTATACAGTACATTGCATCGCTTTAGTTTACAAATTTCATGTCAATCCTCAATCAGATAAAAAATGTTATTTAAAAAATGCTATGCGTTAAGACTTCATCAGGGCGATGTCGTTGGGGAAAATGTTTGCATCGTAGTCCGGATGAATGACAATTCTAGAAACCAAGTGCTTCCGCTCGGTTCCTTCGTTCGTGTAAACATTGTACTGGTTTGCGACGACAGTGTAGTAAAGTGGAAGTCCGCCGTCCGCGCAATGAGCTACGATGATTGCGTGACTAACATTACATATATACTCTAATTCCGTTTTTAAACATTCATGGGTTCTAACCAACCTGCAGTTACGATCCAATTTTCGTTAAGAATAGCACCCCCGCAGTAGTGGGATCCCACAAACTGAAGTTGAATTTGGTAGGGAAATTGACCTCGTTCAGCAATCTCACCTCCAATAATCCTCTCCTGATAATCCTTGATATGAAGTGGTCGCTCCTTTACGATGGCAGCTTCAATGCAAGTATCTACAGAGGAAATAATTCAATTTCTGAAGACATTGCTATTTTGCAGGAAATTATAATGTATCTTATTACCCGTAACACACTGAACAGCCACGAGACCTAAAATGAGACTTTTAATAGTCATGATGAAGTTGTAAAGGTTGAAGAAGAAGGTAAAGTAAGGAGAGTTTCAATAAAAAAATGCCTTTTCCGTTTTGTGAAAAAAGTTTGTCTGCTCCTCATCAAAGTACACGAGATTGAGGCATGCCCTGAATTTTGAAAAAAAGCTTCTTATCTCGAAAGCAATCACATGCGCTTATCATTGTAATTATCATTACGACATTGATGTCGATAACTTTGCCTAAACTTATCAATAACCCTCTCAAAATTTATTACGTCTTGTTATCCATTGACAAAGTTGTGATTAGCGTGGAAGTAGGATTATGGGAATGATGCATGATGATGCGAAGAGATTTGGATTGCCTTTGTTCAAACCTGCCAACTCTAAAAAGATCGACGAAGTTTTCCAAAGATATCTTGCAGGGAGGTCTTTTAAACCGTGAAAGCCACATCCAGTCGAAGGAATTGGCAAAATAAACAACGTAGTTTGCCTTTCGCAACCTTTTGAAGCGATTGTTAGCATTTTTCAAGCAGTTTAGAAACGTGGCACGACCCTTTTGATGCTTCAAAAGTGTAAATATTAGAATTCCATTATTTTAAAGAGCTTCATCATAGCGAAAATTTGCGTCATTCTTTTCTACTCTTGAGGTAGTATCTTTTAAACTCCATACGTGTGAGCAACATTGTAAGGAGCAAATGCGTAGAAGAAACTTGTCTAGTCTGAAGGCCAAAGAAAATGCATACTTCTAGCATTTTCTTCTTCGTCTCCCTCACCCTTTCGTACTTTCCCAAAACTGGTAGTAGACCAGGAACCAAAGTGAACCTCGTTGACTTAATGCATGAATTTCAAAAGTGTGACACTTTGCTAATCTCGGCGACTTCGGGGATACAAGGCAAAGAACTAGGTCCATTCGTATCGCGCCACATACGAATGCAGCCCTTGCCAAAGGTACGCATGGAGCATTGGCTACCTCCCGCATTGCCACGGCACTTTCAATTCCCCTGCACCGCGATATTCGTCATCCTCACGAACACCAGCTACTTGGATCTGAATAGTACCAAGGTGGAAGCAATGTTCCAGGCTACGCCCTTGCTCGTAACGAAAGTCTTGCCGCAGTACCTCTTTTTCGTGTACAACGCAACCCAAGAATTCCTGCGGAACGAGATCTGGAACGCTGTGAAAGCGAGACTGGCACGTTCCGCTCCAGATGTCATTTTTATCACTGTGAATTCTGACAACGGGGTAGTGAAGACATCATACGCTTGCCGTTTCTGTCGCATGCGCATTCGAAAAATTCAGAGATATATCACAATTAAGGGCAAGACTGGAGCAGAGGTTGCTAGCAAGTTTCAAATGTACTCGAATGACGACGCAAGACTTGCAGCTTACTTTTGGGTGATCAATCCTCTGCAAAGGGGGATGCCCCACATATCCGCGTACAATATTGGGAACTACTTGAATCTAACAATGAGAAAGAGCCTCTCCCCTGTTCACTGCCTCCAGAATCACTTTATGGAGCATGTCCTCCAGTTCATTTTGTTTGAGGGAATCATAGATTGCAGTCCTTGGAATCGTACGCTCTGTGAAAAACTGGCGAAGCTACCTAAGAATCCAGGGAAGGGAAAGAATGAGGGTGTCACCCCAGATCTTCAGTATCCCCACTTCCCGGCAATCGAGCCGCTCAAGTACACTATTCGCCAATACCCGAGAAGTTCAAAGCGAAAGAATAGTAAACGCCTCTCCAGAGAAGATATGCTCAATGAAAAGCTATACGAAACCAGTTACAACTTCTTAACTTGTGACCAAGTCTCTCAACAACTTGGAGTGCAAATTTTGTTTAGTCCATTGGACCTCAAAACGTGGACATTGATTCTAATTTGCCTTTCCGGTGTGAGCTTCATCTTAATATGCTCAATGCATCTCATTTCATTTCACATCGACTTTCAGATATCCACCAGGATATTTCTGGAGACAGTGGGATTTCTTCTGGAGAAGCCATCACCGTTTGCCAGCCAAACGGCGAAACGACGAGTGGCTCCCAGTTTAGTGACAGTATCTTGGTGGCTGGCATGCGTTGTATTAACTAACGCTTATCGAGGTGTGTTTACAACTGAAATGATTGTCCCGCTGGATCTCCTCAGCCCCTGGTCTGGCTTCGATAAAATAACTGATTTCAAATTGTTCAGCAGGAACGGCGACTTTTTCAGGCATATCACACAATTGCTCCAAGGTCTAAAGTATACACATCCAAAAGACAAAGTTAATCAAAATAGTTTCAAATCGATAATCACCTCTTGGAAGTTGTTCTCGGATTTGGATACGTTCTTGAAAAAGACTGAGCCCATAAGTTTGGAAAATGGTACGACGGAGCATCTTGAGAGGACGCTTAGCGCAAACAAGTGCAAACAGAAAGCTTATGTGGACACGAAAGGAAACATTGAGGTTCTCCTAAAAGCATTAAATGGACAATATAGAGAGGAGGTGAGTCACTCTCGCCGTCGTCAACCTGGCAAATTTGTGCAGGGAGCGGATAGCCTCTACTTCAAACCTTTAGGATGGCGTTTCGCTTTCATGAAGAAAATCTATCCACTCGAAATTTACAAGAAACTCGTTCCAACCGGAATTTTCCTCTTTTGGAGCAATTTGTATAGTCAATTTAGACCAGAGAAGCATTTCAATGATATCGTCTTTCTCAACAGAACACGGAGAGTTGGCACTGAGAAAGGAATGAATTTCATGTCTCTCAAACATGACTCCAAAGTGATGACCTCTTTTCTTATGTACATCTCTGGTTTATGCATTTCCTTCGGCGTTCTTATCGCTGAACTGATTTGCCCGAAATTATTCGTTCAGCGAACCCGTTACGTCTCCACATCCAGATTCATTCAAGTGTGGAGCAGTGGTAATAGCAAGTATTAATTTTGTCTGCAAGCATGACTGCGATATTGCTGGAATCCAAAGAATAGTGCAGTTATTTACTCTAGACAAAAGCATTCAAGCAAGAGCTTGCGCACCTTATCTTTACAGCCTTTCCTAATGTTTTCTTGTCTAAACGTTAATGGGTATTTAGGGAAATGTCACCGCTCCGTCTCTCTTTTGTACTTTGCACAAGAACATTTCTATCATCGAGTCATAAACTTACTTGCTTCTCGTCAATCCTCAACCTATCTTCAAAACACAAATGTCGAAGTTTACATCTCTATCATGCATTTTACAATTTTACAACACACAATTTGAGAATTGTAAAATTAGTATGTTCGAAGTATAAGTAGGCGACAGACAAGTAAAAATGCCGGTATTGGAAAACATATTTAAACCACAACAAAATAATACAAATCTACTTCGCCTTCGCCGTGTAAGATGAAAGCAGTTGTCTGATTTCCAACTTCAATTTCAAAGTTGGCAAAAATTTTGCGGCTGCAGATTTTGCAAGCGTGAAAGGGGAAAGGTGATGTAGAGTCGAGAGGTCATGAGAGTAAACAAATTGCAAGTTCCCAAACCACTTTTACGAGTCATAAAAATTGTTGACGGGCTGAAATAGATACTAGATATGGGAATGGCAAACTATGTACTTCACATATTCGCAAGTAATAGGCATATCTAAATGGATATAATAAAATAAATAATGCGTTTGTAATGTAAAATAATACCTGTATCCTATATTGACGTATATGTGTAGTGTGTAGATGAATAAAGGTGTTACATTTTAGTATATTATACATACATCCATGTTCTCCAGTAACAAAACATACAACATAAATGTTGTCTTTATTTGCTAGTTAGAGCAAAACTGCAGATACTTTCTGAACCGATAAGTGCATCTTTCACCAAGTGCAATTTTAATGGGTGTTTTGTCTTCGTCTACAGTCGCAGCTCTGAAGGTGGAGAGGTACAAAGGTTAGAGTTGATGCTAGGTCAAACGCCGTCTGCATTCTGTCTGCAGAAATGGCACAGTCAGTTTAGTATGAAATGAACATATGGGCGCGGTAGCAGACGTAAGAAAACACATCCAGACATCTCTGGCGAAAGTTTTGCCACAAGTTTGATATCCACCCGTGCTAAGCTAAGAAAAACTAGTAAAACTAAAACACAAAATAGGAATGTTCACACCTTGTCAACTACCAGAATCTCATATAATCTTTGAATCAATTGCGTCTATCCCGTTTAAGCATCATCCCAAAGCTTATATGCTTGTTATCTGCCATCGCGAATGATCAGATTCAGCCCTCCTCCACACGCCAACAAAACGCTCCCGTGACGAGTGGATGACATAATAATGGGAGTGAGAGAGATGCTCAACAACAAGAGTGTTGACAAATTATGCAGCTCGTTGACGGTGTCAAGTTTTACATCCACACCACAGAGCTTCAGCTCCCAGCACCCTGTAACAAAACATAAACGTAATATTGCGTTCGCCTTGCAGCGTTACATCCAAATCCTGTCACTCACAAAACAAGAATTCTTGTCACTTGCTCCGACGCGGAACTGGGAGTTCATTGAAAATTGAAGTACATGCATATATGCACATGCATGCAGCTTATATACTTTGACAAATCCAGAATCCAACCTGGAATAAAATTGCCGTTCCGCTGCTGAAAAATGGTGAGTCTTTTCGACGCAATATGCGGCGTAATGAAAATGGAGTATTATGCAAGGTTGTTATTTTTTCGAAATGAGACAGCATTCAAATGGCCCATTGGACCCATCCCTGAATTTTCAATTTCTCGGACAAAGGCTTGCCGAGCTGGATTATTGGGTTGCATTGTGTACATTATTGAATGAGATTACATGGGGACTCATTGTCAATGTGAAGGGTGTTTGGGACAACGAAGATGATGGTTGCGATGTGGAGCACAAAACCTGAATGAGATTTTCCGGCTCATCTCAGCTCTTTCGCGAGGTGAGGGTGAGGAAGTTTAGAGTTGTTGACTGCTCTCGTCTTCTTTTCTCATTTTCTCCTCTCTCCATCATCAACTTGCTCTTTTCATGAAGAGCACTTCATTCAACTTGCTCCCTTTGTGGAGAGCATGTACTACATCAAAAGACTACAAAACTTTTTCAACGAACAAATATCCCTTTGTTTTCCTTCAATGGGCAAAAAAGGTGAGTGGGGATAGAGGATGAATGTTATGTCGCTAAAAAGGAGGAAGGGTGCAGATGAGAATGAAAATGACAAAGCTCTTCACTCTTCACACTTTCAGATAATATGTAATTGTGCATAAGTGATAAACACATTGAGTGGAAAAGTAGTAGCGTACGCATTCTTCCCAACTACATCTGTACTTGTACTTTTCTCTGCTGGGAATGTATGATTTTTTGTTCTGATATGACAAATATCCCATTGATTCCAATCTTTTACGGTATTAAAAGCTCCTTGAAGATTTGAGAATTTTTTTGATAAGTCTCCCAAAAAGAATTGCAAACGGCAACCTCTAAGCTTAATCTTCTCCTAATCTTTTGAGCACCTTTTGAATCGACATCTATTCTGCGTCATTGACCCTTCAAGTGCCCACTCGAGAAGGAAAATGCTACTATGAGAATTGAGAAGTAACATATAGCCAGCTTACGTGTTTAGTTTAGCAAAAAGATGACAAATTTTCCGCTGACTTGCTCTTAAACTAACTCCTACTCTTCTCACACGCATTCTGAATCCATAAATGAGCAAATACAAAATACTTAAATCCGCCTAATCAGGTTTTAACAAAAAGAAGTCGATGTAATACGAAAACATCTTCTAAAATTGGTGACGCGGAACTAACGGGGCAATATCAGATTTACTTTTTCTCTCTTCCATTATTTTTACAGTGGCATTATAAGTTTGCTCCTGTATAATTTAGTGAGGAAGGGATGGAGAAGTGGACAGCGTGTAACGAGCCATTTACCTCATCGATCATAAAGCTGTGATTCCCATATTCGAAGGAAGGCCATGCTAGTATCATCATCACCATAATGTGATCTTCTCCTGTTTCACGTAATTGCCCCAAACGAACCTCATCCCAGCTCAGTTCTGACTACGAAAGTTTTTCCGAAAACGGCGAAGAGCAGCCAAGCTCAAACCAACTCTGAGAGTTTGCTCTGTTGGAGATTTTGGTTGAATGTTGCTTCTTCCATCTTCTTCTGAACTCTACATCCATCCACCTTGTAAAAAGGAAGAAAGGGGAACATGGAACTACGAAGGGGATAGAAAGGGATGACAACTGTTGTGCCGACGAAACACATGAACATTCTACTTACGAATGTATCATTAAAGTTTTATAGTTGGCGAGTAAGGGTTGAAGAGGACACGATATACAACACAACCACTGTCCCTCTCTCATAACGATTTAATTAAAATGAGCAGTCAAGTTCATTAGTGCGAGCACCACGCTTCGTTTACAACTTTGCAGCTTTGAGAAAGACACTCTTTCTTTTTGTGAGCTCGCCTCCGTGACAAAAATCCATGCTCGGAGAGTGTGTCTATAACGGCGCTACTAATGAAGTCCCACATGAAATGAGGCACGACAACCAGATTGGAATCTCGGGAGAGTTTTGTTACTCTATCAGGCTATCAATATAATAACTCACTCTCTTCTGATCTCGCGCACATGCAAACTGCCTCCGAAAAAGTATTGTACTCGATTCAATAAAAATGATGCGAGGGGAAATGTGTTAGGTCAGTGATTCTCGGATGAAAATGAGAACACATGCTGAGTGACAAGAGGTGTAGTGTGTAATGTCTCCTTCGGTTACACAAACATACACAATCCCATAATGAGCTCATCCGGAGATTGATCTCTGTGCCTTCGAAACGACATGGGGTCACACTCGACGTTGCTGAACCATGCCTTGCAAAATACATTTCCAAACGTTGTAATTAGCTAAAACTTCATCAGAGAGAGCTTGATCAGGAAAGTTCCACTCGAGAATTGGGAATGAAAACAATCCGGCCGATGTGTTTTGATCTGATCATTGATTTGAGGTGATAACACAACTTGCTAGTAGTCATTTGCTGGGCTTATGGCAGTTAAAAAGATAAAATGCGTAATGTGTTTATGGTGACTTCATCAAAAAATTAAAAATGATGAGACTTGATTAAAGTATCTAAAACATGGAAAAAATAATAAGGTCCTTCGAGAGCTTATTAGTATGACAAAAGAGCACATTTTTTCAAAAGCTGTACAAGTAATGTACTTAATTGGTGCTAGAGAAGTTTTGGTATTATTCAAGTCTGTGTTTAACACGTAACCTGTCGAATGAGTTGGACATCAAATTTGAATAGCGTGCTTGAGGGATGTATGCAATCGCAGGCACAACTGATTGATATTCTACAGAAAAATAAACAAAAAGGGTATAAAACGCGGAAATTGCATGCACACTCACACACATGTTGAGAAATATTTGGGTACATGAGGACGAGAGGAGCTAAATCCTGCTTCCACCCTTGTACTCCTGTACTCTACCTATAGCACATTACATGAAACACGATTTTGAAGTTTGTCGTGAGTTGAATGAGCCAGCGAGAAACGATTGAAATTTGACACCCAGGTTTTGCACAGGGAATGCTTCTTCACTCGAGCTCATTTCGTTCCTCTTCGCTCCTTCATGTGCATCACATCTTCCTATACACATTATTGTCATCGACCCGGTCTCATTCTAACAGCTTCTAACTTCCAATACGAATACAGGCTCAACTCACAACTCACACGCGAATGAAATTCTTAAAATGCTTTTCCCAACTTTCAGCTTGATGCTTTTCCCGAAAGTCACCTTTGTGCTTACGTCTTTCACCCCAGAAAAGTTGTACATTGTGCATCACCTATTCTATGATGATAAGAGGCATACCAAGTCAAGTCATAGTCATTTCTATCTCATGAATCATGATTGATAGTCCTTAACATCCTTACTGCTCGTAAAACATGTCCGCAAACTAATCAAAGAATCAGAAAGTAGATAAATGAGACAATATAGCACTGAAAGTTGAGAAAATCTTTCAGCTCAGTACTCTTTGAAAAATTCCAAGTGTTTGTTTCTTTCGGAGGAAAAACACATGAATTGTTTTCTCAAAAATGAGTAAAACAACACCCTTTGTACTTTTTTATAAACGAAGGAACGATGATTGTGAGACGTGAGCAGAGATGTTTGAACAAGAGCATTTTTTTTTCTCAGAAGATTAGAGAAAAAAGTTTTTAAAAAACGCGTGATGGAGTGAGTTGGTAGTAGGATCTCATGTATTAGTGGGTGTTCGCTCCTTTCTACCACGCTTAGAAACTATTTCGTCTCAAATTTCACAGGAAAATGAAGATGAACACGCCTTTTCATCCTCCTCTGCACAAGGCACTAACTCCAAATTTTCAGAATTCGGAAAAATTCCTCTTAAACTTCAGCTCTCAATGACGAGTTGTTACGTATTTTGCTTGAGCATGTATTCAAAATTAATAATGCAAACGCGATATCAATTTTAAATTTGATTAAGTTCCCTTTAGGTAAATCAAGCGTTCAGTTAAGTTTGGCCAGCATTTTCCGATCAGTTATTTTGAATAAACGTATGTGTTATGTGGACAATGAAATTCACAATCATAATGATTTTGAATCTGATGTTACTTGCAAGTTGCAAGCGTCGTTTTCTCTATTGCAAACAAGACACAAAGCACAAGATAAATGCGGATAAGACATGGTTTTCTCTTTCCCTGTTCGTTCGCAAAGCGAGGAAGTACAACGAAAGGCTCGGATTTGGAGTAGTTTTGGGGTGCCGTACCAACCCGCAGCAAGCTCAAAGGACCAACCACCACAATGATCTGAGTTTCCCGTCTCCGCCTTCCCTCCTTGTTTCTCCCTTTTTCCCATAAATGCTACGCTGTGATGCCTTTCGGTTTAAGGTGTTCCGTTGTGCATCCCTCTCCGTGTCCCGATCATTTTGATACGAAGGAAACGAGCATGCATCCAATCCAATGCTTCTTCACGAATGCTTTTTGTGCCTTGTTGTTAGCAAACGAGGGATAAAATTGAACTTTGAATTAAGCAATTGTTGAAAATGCAAGTACGTATACAACTGGTAAAAATTGACGGAATGAAATAGTTTATAATAAAGCTTAAAATATGTGTTTTGAGCATGTATTTTCTTTGAATAATATTAAATTACTGTTAACTCACCACCAATTTTTATATCTGGTGAAATAATCGAAACTGTCACGACTTTCAAATATTTGGGGGTTATGATAGATAACACTTTGAGTTTTAAGCCTCAATATGAACATGTTGAGCAAAAGATGAATGCGGCTTTGAGTCGATTATATGCATTGAAACGAATGATGTCAGAAAATGTAGTCAAAATTTTTCTGTCATCTTTTGTGATTTCAATAGTTGACTACGGTTTAATTATTTGGTGTGTGCAAAAGAAGAAAGAGGTAGAAAAGCTACAAGGAAAAATTAATAGATTTATCATCTCGTACTATTGTTCAAGCTATGTAAGAAAATATAAAAAGAGGGGGTTTAAAATAGATATAAATCCATACTTAGTCAAATTAGATCTGCTTACAATACCTGAAAGACGACGGCTGATGTTATTAAAATTTATGTGTAAATTTAGGAATAGTGTAATATTCGATAATTGGTTCATGATGACCAAATTATCGTCGGAAGTCAGACCTAAATATCTACTCATAAATCATAATTCTGAGCTCTATAACAATTCGTTGAGAAGAAATGGAATTATTGAATGGAATTTAATGATGACAGATCGGTCACTTATTTTGACAGAAATATCAAGAGACGAATTTACAGATAAAGCAAAAGATTTCATAATTGAATTTAGGAGTAGTATATATCTGTTCAATTTCTAATAGACTTTGTTAACGATAAATATAAATGTATATTACAACTTGGTTTTGTTATAAGGATTATCCACTAATTTTATGGCTTGATTGTTAAACATTGTTTCATAGTGTTTTGGCAGGGAGAACAGTCGTAAGATTGATGTCGTTAAACACTTAAATAAAATATCTATCTATCTATCTATCTAAATCTAAGGAGACGTTAGCCTCAATTTTGAAGATAAATTGTAATTCTTCTGGAATACCTAAATTCACTACATAATTCGATTGGAAAATTGGATAATAGGAGATGATGATGTGGGTGTTACCTTCTATCTTGTTGTACGCCATATGCCATATCTAACATCACAATGAAGATGTCTTGGTTCGAATTATATGCATATATATGCTAGCAGGGAGTAGGGATAATGCTTCTTGTTTTTCCAGACTCATATTCCTGCTCTAGTTTTTTCGTTCTCATCACAGTTTCTGTCTTGAACCCGAGCATATTAGTTGGCAGTGATTGCAAGCTGCAAGGAGGACTTATTTTCTGCTGGGCTACACATGTCTACTCTTTTTACATGGTTAGTCGCAGTGTGTGAACTGCAGTGTGCGGAGAAGTGCTCCATTTCCAGCTTCATATTCTTTGTCTACACTGTCTGCAGTCACACTTGTTTCAAGCAACTTGGCTATGCCTACTCTCCATCAACACTTGATCGCATTCACACGCGAAAATCATAGCGTGCGCTTGTCTTCAGTTTTCAAAGACAGTTACAAGAATTTCATCTTATCCAGCAACTTTTTTATGTGAACAAAGTAAAATGAGAGAGTATAAATAGTGAGGTGCGCTCATGTTGCAACTACAATCTGTCAATCATGACAAGGTCAGTGGCGTGTCAACAAGTGGTTATTTAAGTGAAAACAAACGTCAGCGACTTTAAATCTGGAACAAAATAAACCTTGAAATTTTATCTGCTAATAATTGAAAACAAAAGTTAATAAAAGTTTTGATGTGTAAAAATAGTAATGTGAGCAACAAAACTAAATGAAATTCAAAAAATATTTTGTTCACTCCTGGACTGATATGCAACATGGGTCGTTCGAACAATAACAACACAGCTAGCAACATGATTTCCGGTGAAAGTGGATCAACCTATGTAACGAACTTTCCTTCCGTCGCCAGTCATAATCCTCACCAACAACTTCCACATTCCCTTCATCATCTCCAGCACAATCCCAGTATCGCTCCACACCAAATGCCATCGTCACCAAGTCATAGTCAGTACCTGAGCGTGAGTCAGTTGACGAATCCTCACCTTTACGAAGCGAACAATAATTTGACACCACCAGCCCGAGGCTACAGTCCTCTCTCACACGGAAGCAATAGCTCCTCTGGCTCAGCGATATCTTACGCGAGCAATGGAAGTGGCGTTGGTCACAATCCTGGAGCGCTAAGCATAATGGACGCGATCGTGTCAAATGTGAAATATGAATACGAGGACTTTCCTCAGGAGCCTGATGGAGGACCTGTGAAGATTGCAACGTGGAAGGATCATGTCGCTGTGTTTAATCTTGACCAGGTAATCTAAATACGACTGCTAACTTGATAATTTCATTCGGAAATATGATAGTCTCACTGTGCCCCAAACACTCAGACACATTATTTTGATTATTTACATTCGCTTCATTTCAAGGTTGGCGTCATGTGTGACGTTCTCCTTCAAGAGGGTGACATTTCCCGTTTAATCGATGTACTATCAACCGTAGCCAAAGACTTTGTTGGAAGATCTGAGAAAATTCTAAGGGCTCAAGCGCACGTTGCCTACCACGCAGCGTTGGAGGATGCTCGAAGATTTCCACAAGTTTACAAGATCCTCGAGGAGAATTCGTTTTCTCCGCAGTAAGTTAACTTCATCTTTGTTATACATTACTTTGTATGGTTAAGTGGCGCATTACAGGGGTGGACATGGACTGGACACTAGGCTTTCTTACACACATTACTACCCTTATCGTAACATTTCCCAGAAAAGAGGTTTTCCGAGTGGACACAACTTCACGTTGTTCCTCAAGCGGAACGACTCAATCAGTCTTTCCAAGCACAAGTCATTTATCATCAAGTATCCTCCCCGATTTTTATGCACTTGCCGCTGTCGTGGTTTGAGGTGAACAGTGCACATTCACCCAAACTTTGACAACGAAATTCATTGTTTTACTCAAGTAAAAATGTTCCCTGTCGAGGCGGTACTTCCGACGAATGCATGTGCTAGCTGTGCACAGCAGGGCTAGTTTTATCTGTGCAAGTGTTAATGATCCGTGTCCATTGCTCTTCAGTCATCTTCTCTCGTCGTTGGTCCAACGCCATAATTTATATATATTTTCTCCCAAGACGATAAGTTCAGAAGCAGGTGCGATGGTTTGAATTAGAAATAGTTTAAATGTGATCTCGGCCTGGGTGTGATATTTTCTCAGTTTTCAAGTAAGAGTTTATAATTATTGTATAAATTAAATTTGAATTAAATTAGGTATCATCAAGGACTCCAGAAGCTATGGTTTGCAGCGCACTACAAAGAAGCGGAAATCACTCGCGGACGGCCACTTGGAGCCGTAGACAAGTATAGAATTCGAAGAAAGTTCCCTCTGCCAAGAACAATTTGGGATGGAGAGGAGACTGTGTATTGCTTCAAGGAGAGGTCTCGTAATATCCTCCGGGAAAGTTTCCGAAGGGAAAAATATCCAAATTTGGACGAGAAAAAGAAGCTGAGCAAGCTCACCGATTTGTCCATGACGCAAGTTGGCAACTGGTTCAAAAACAAACGACAACGGGAGAAAGAGAAGGAGAAAGGGAAAGCTACTGCAAAACGTTGCAGTAAGAATGCATACAACACGTAAGAGTCTATTCCTTTCTTTCTTAACCTTTATATAATTAGCAGAATCTCAGATTAGCAATGGTTGCATAATAATTAGAAGAAGATGTGGCTTCCGGAAGATACCTTAAGCAAATTAACAAAGTATGAAGTACGTATCATCCTATTGCCTCTGCTTGCGTCTTACAAAGCCCCAAAAAATCGTAGGTGCGAGGATCACAGTTTTTCAATATAAAATGCAACTGGACCTCCCTACGAACTTAAGGCTACAAAATTGAAAATAAAAGAGTAAATGTTCTGTTGTGGTGTGAGTGAAAGAGTGACTACTTCTGTCAACCGAGTTATCCACTCAAAATGATGTATGGACCGACCACATTTTGCAGACCTTTCTTTTTTCTTGTGTACTCCCTTCTTCCCCACTGCACCCTTTTCTACAGAGTCGGAGAAGGGAGCAAGAACAAACCAGTTGTACACAACGACGATGTGTACCTAACGATGCAGATGAAGGGGCAAAATGACAACCAAGTGAAGAATGGATACATATTTTATGCATATAGCCACTTCTTGCACAGGCCTACTTCACTTTCAAGGCACATGGTGACTTGGACAGGTCGTAATTTTTTAAAAGGGCTCCTCTCTCTCTCCTCACTTCACATGTGTAACACATTCCTCAAACACCCCCACACGTACACCACTCATCAAAAAGGATCCTTTATTTTTATCCGTTCCTTTGGGGAAGCATCTTGCGAGTATATTCAAGTCTATCCAGTCCCGAGTCCACACTCATTATTCTGTGTAAAAGCTGCCGCTTATGCAACACAACATGGGCAGTGTTCATTTCAAAATGATTAATGGCCATTTGAATCTTTTTTTCTTTGGAAAAACACAAATCCAGATGAAGCGTAAAGTGGAAAAGGTTTATAAATACATGTAGACTGCTATTTCCAGAGGCGTATATATTCTGAAAATCGTCAAGTTTCAAGACATTGGTTTGTTTGTGTGGGTGTGTGAACGAAATTGTGTTCAACCTTGCAGCATTTTCCCAAAATTCCAATTTGGGACAGTAGCGAATGTATGGAGATCGAATTATTGAAGTGAGCTTCAAGCCGTTTTAACTTGTCGCTCAGCTAGTTAAACACGATGTTTTGAATTGTAACGATAATGCACTTACCAGAATCAGAACTATAATAATAAATAACAAACAATCTATTTTTGTGTAACTGGCTAATTTTGTACTAAATTTGTAGGAGTGCTGCTATTGCTGCCGCAATGAATCCTGAACTACTTGGAATGATGCTAAACCCAGGATCCCTTAACCCTGGCCATGGACATCTTCACCCCCACCATCACCAGCAGCAGCTTGCCCCTCGAAGTCCTGAAGACTTGGAAGGCACTCTGAGAAAAGTCCGGGTGGACGAGGCTCGCCTAAAGTCCTACATTGACGAAGGAATGTACTCCACCGCGGTGGCAGTAGCGGCATCATCCGCTTCCCCTGGCTCGGGAAGTCCCCCAGCCAACTTCCAATCTTACCTGCATGCTTCATCAAATCACAACGGGGGTGTTGCCAATTGTCACAATAATTCATCTCGTCATTTGGTTCTCCCTGGAAAGAGCGATATCACAATTGGAATTGTTGGCTCTAATCAGCATTCTGGCCCCAGCCCAAGGCCCAATAATGGGCTCATCATCACAGCCATACCAAGTCCGCAGAATAACCCCACTTCTTCCATTTCCCAGCAACATCATCCTCATCTCCACAGTCCAGGTGAAAGCAACGGAGAGGAGCGAAGCAATGGTGGGGGTGCTTCTCCGAGCAACCCTGAACAAGTTGCAGCAGCAAATTATGGCAGTCGCCCGAGAAGTAACACGTCAGATACAACGCCTGGACAAAGATGTGGTGCGGAGTTGCTACCTTATCTTCACCATGCGAGTCATCATCACCATCATCATCACAACCCGTACCATCACCATCCTCATCATCACCCTCATCTTCACGTGCATCCGAATGGAGCGAGCCCGAACGGATATGAGAATGGACTTCCTCCACTCATACACAATGCTGCGCTTTCGCATGCCTAGTGCTCGCGTTCTATCGGAGAGCAAGGAAGATGCATAATGCAGACTATGCTGATGAGGAGATTCGCCAAGATTCACCTCAAATATTCATCTCTTTCGTCAAATCAATTAAAATACAGATTTAGCCTAAAGTGGAGATTTTATGAAAATCGAGTCATTCCAGAGATATAGAAAGGACACAACTTTCACCTATTTGTAAACTATACTCGTACAATTCATGTCAATGATGCATTCTTAATCAATATTGTGTGGTTTTTAATCACTTGCTTCCACCTTGTATTATTTTTCGCTTCCGTGCAATATATGCGTGTGTTTATGGTTAGGCATACCTGCTTTCGTAAATTATCAAAAAAGGAAATAAGTTGTAGCACAACATCGAACACTTAAATAAATCTGGTTATTTTAATGCACCTCTGATCTGGGTTAAGGTATAACAATTACAAACTTAACAGTCCATTTTACTCGCAATCGCAATTCAAGTCAATTTAGAGCACACAAACGAGGATTAAATACAAAAAGAAAGAAATATAATTGTAAATAATAGATTTATCGCGCTAAGGTAAATTTATTCCTGTCCTGAGCGGCAGTTACATATACATGGTCATGAAATGTAATTAAAAATATTATTCAAACGTTAGGCTACCAGCAACTATTCTCTACGACTATATTTATATTTAGGATTACAGTGGCTTCACATGTTCAATATTTCTTTGCATTGGTAAATATAATTAAAGAAATAAAGTTGGTTTGAAACCTCGATCTCGATCTACACTTTCTTATTATTTTCACCATGTGACTCAATCTACATCTATTTTCGCTGATTTTGTGAACGATTCCAGATTTCTGTGCACAATTTTAATCCTTCATTTTTTGCAATTTTGGCTTTGTTTTCTCCGACATGTGCTACATTTGGTGTCCATTTTCATGTACTCTCTTTGTCGGTTTGGCATGACTGGAGACCGGTGAAAAAGTATGATCATATTATGATATCACTCTCGCTATAGATAGTTAAGTCCACAATTTATTTAGGTTTAGATTATAGTTTGTTCAAGAGTGTGTTAATGTCTGTAAGTCAAATCACAATCAGCATTGTCAATAGTTGAGAGATGGAATTGTTTCACATATCTATTACGATTTGGAGATTCCAGGAGAAATAACTCTTTCTAGTTGTACTCGTATCGTAGTAAAAGCACCCTCATTGAAACTTATAGGAAACAAGGCAAATGTCTAGATAAAAATGGTCGACTCTCGACTAGAATAAATACGTAGCACCTACAAATCTATTACTTTTCGTATATATATATAATTTTGTATTTTGTATAATATAAATGTATGTATTAATATATAGCACACTCCATTTCGCTACTCTCGACTAGCATTTTCTCATCTCAATCAGTTAAGTTCAAATATTATTTTTAATGGATCCACACTAACTTTCAGTTGCAATGAGGATTAGATTTGGAATTCACACCGGAAAGTGGAAACGCAAAACCAAAGTTTCCTTCATCCTCGATCTGTGATCTTCAAAAATTATTATCAACATTCTCTGAATTTGCGCACATTATTCATCCTGATTTCACAAACATAACAGATATATACTGATGTGTGGAGTAATTAGGCAATGGAAACTAAAACTAATCCTCGTTCACGCATTTTATTAACGTATTTTACGTTTTAACGTCTGTAAATTCAGTAGAGATACCTTACAATTACCTACATTTAGTAAATGTACCGAAAACTGGAAGACTTGAGTTAACATACGTCATTTTGTTGGTGAACAACAAACTAGCGCTAAGAATCCATAATAACTCCGTGTGAACACGGACTTTTGTCTGGTCAAAGAAGGAAGGAAGTGTAAATGACAATGACCATTTATATGCATTTTGGTTGAAGTTCTTTCTTTCTTTTCTCGGGTTAGTTTGAGACAACTGTTTTTTCGCTACATACTCGTACACAGTTTATTGTTTGGAGAAGACTGGAAATAATTCAACTTTGATTTTAAAGGATGATCGATATCAGAGCTTCAATTCCCGAAGAACACTCATCTTGCATCTCTGAAATGCAGGTTAGCCTACCCCTATTCCATCGTGTCGTACTCAATCTTCTTCACGCGGAAGTGTTTGTAGCCAGCGTGGATTCCGATTGTTGCGAGTACCACAACGGCAAGCAGCGTTCCAACAGCGAATGGGACTGTCTCGTCTCTTCGGCCAGCTTCTTCTGGACATTGAAATGCTGCGACAAAAAATGACAAACGAATTTAGAATTGTTGGGTGAAATGGGGTTTGAAAAGCGTTCAGCCACTCACCGTTCCCATATTGTCTGTGAGTCATCTCAGCGAAGGGCTGGATTTGCACCCGATTCAGTGTGATGGTCACCCTGGCCGACTTTTTATCATCGAAAATCTTTATCGCTTTGGGCAAGTTGCAGCCGTAAGACCTTCCCACGGGAGTCAAGTACAATGTCAATGGGTCATCAGAATGAATCACTTGAACAGCTCCTGGAAGCGCTGCAATTGCAATAATAAAAGTCCTCATTCGTTTCATTTAACCAAAATAAACAATGCAAAGATCTCACTTTTTTGCTTTATGCTGGCACACTACAAATTCGTTCATATCCTAATTTGAACGCTGGTGGAGACACATTAATTAAGCTATTAAAGAAGTTGCAGTGTACTTTTAAGAAAGCGAGCCACACAAATTTATGTGCACTAATGAAAATGGGAAGGTTGAATAGTTGAATATATGTTTCATTTGACAGGTGAACATCAATTTAGTGAATTAAACATTTGGAAAATTAGTAATTAGCATTTTAAGTAACGCTCCTTTTCGTTTTCAACATGTCAACGTGATATCCTGCATAAAATTAGTGTGTCCATGTATTCACCCTCCCAAAGCTCGCTGTAAGCATTCAGATTCAGAGTTCATTGCATTTTCCTTCGATCAAAACCCATTAACTCCTCCGGGTTCTCGCCATGAATCTGATGATATTGTTATGCAAGTACGTGAAGGTAAATATACACGCACTTCATATCGTGTTTACTTACACAAGTTGTATATGCATATTCCTAAGCCATGATATGAAATTAAAATTAAAGAGTTCCCCATTTGGCAGCAGACAACATGATAATCCTGATGAAAATTGGTTGTTGTGTACAAAAAAGTCTTGTTGAGTTGTAAGATTGTGAGTATAAAGGTGAGGCGAAAGTGTGGGCGGACTGGTTTTCCTATTTTAGTCAGCTCCCATTCCTACGTCCGCGTCCTTTCATCAGTCACAAACTGCTACACAGTAACGTTGCAGGTGGAACGAAAAAAAGATGGCTATGCGTGTATAGTTTCCCTATTTCATAAACTGCCTTCACTTGACATTGACTTCACATTTTAATGGACATTTAATAAGCATCTTTCAAGTGATCTCCTCAAGTCGAAGGGCACGCAATCATGAGGAAAAAGCTATTTAAGTTAGCATATGTTTTGTCACATGTCCATATCATTTCTAATTGGATTTATTACGTAAAAGTTTTCTGCACATATCCTTTCGACTTGTCATATAATCGATTTCAGCGCCTGACATGATGAGATGCATAATATCGTCAACTGGGAACATGTTGGTAGGAGGAGTGAGAGATGGCATGACTCAAAATTTATGAGTCTGCTTGATTCGCCTTCGCCCATGCATGCAAATACCTTCAACAATTTCCTCCAAAATTACCTCTCAATCCAGAGAGGTCCTTCCCTTTTCCATAAGCGGACTATCGAGCTCTGCCACTTCCATCACGCACTTTATTTACAACGGATTTCAGATCTGCAGACTGATGAACCCATCCGCATTCAGTATTGTGGATGGCAAAAACTAAGAGCATGCATGCTTCCAATTTCAACGCGTGTCTAATTGCGAGACAGACGATAACTACGAAAACGGTAGTGCAGTGGAATGTGTAAAGTAAACTATGCAACTAGGCTGCTCAAAGTTAAAATATCGATCTGTTATCTGATGTGCTCCGGTGCATATATTTTTTTGCAAACTGTGTACTGTATAGTTATTCATGTTTTCCAAAAATACACAAAGCTACAAATTTAAAAATAGGATTTTTTCAGAATTTAAAAATCAGAATATTTTTTTTACCTTTAGGGTCGTTTTCGAACGCCTTGTCAGACGTGTTGTAGCTCAACTCGATGTAGTCAATATACCAGGCATCACTCACACGAGACTGTTCATTAATATAACGAATGTAAAATTAAATAAATAAGTTAGGATGGAGCGATAAGAGTGTGCGAAGGCTAAATAATTGTGAAGATAACCTTTTGGAAGTGCCAAGTGAATCGGAAAGAATTCCATGAGAGGATGATTTTTGAGTCCTCTCCTTTGCCGCAGTCACCAGAAGGCTCTGCGCTTCTCGGAACGTTCACGGTGATTTTCTGAAAGAGGAATTAGGATCGATGAATGACGGACCGCATTTGAAAAATGGTAAAGTACAAATCACTGGCAATGAGAATGCTTCAAGAAAAATAAATGTATTATGTATGCATGCGTATACCTTGTTAACAGTTTTTTTCGGTTCAATGACAATTGTCGCATCCATTGTGACGAGAACACAAGGCAAGTACCTGTTGTCGTAGACTGCAAACTCTGGAGCTGGTGGCAATGGCGTTGTTTCTACATCATCTCCTTAAATGATGTCACAAGCACAATAGAATTAAATATATCTAATTACCTATCCTCATATTTTTTCAAATGAACTAGCATTTCAGATTTTGAGTAAGACATACCTTTGAGCAGCAAATCCTCCACTGAATCACTTGCGCCCTGTAAAAAACGTTTCAATCACACGTTTTAAACATACGATTAACATATGCACTTTGTTAAAAAATTAAGAATGAGGGACTGAGCTAGAGAACGTCAATGAGACAATCGATGAATAGTATTCGCTTCATTGTTTTTAATATGACGCTGAAGGTCATTCACTCGATTTCATGGAAAGTGTGTTGAATGACTGCACTTCTCTTCATCGTGTGGCAGCCCACACATCGGCTTAGGCTACTGATTCTTGACTTACTGCCTGTTTCGATTCAGGACCAACTTGATTTGATACACGAGATCAATAGTATTCTATATTACACACCTTCCTATCATCGAAATATCTGACAATGAGCCTTTCAGGAGACTGTAAATCGAAAACGATATGGATCAGATCATAGGGTCCAATTTAATTTCATATTCTACTTAGGTAGAAATCGACCTCGCCATATTTACAAGGAGAATGCTACAGGACTGGGCGACAGCCACCAAAATAAGATGCATTAGAAAGCCATTTTCAGAGCTGCTACATCTCGCGACTAATATCTAAATAAGACTAACTTATGCCTACATCGCCTCATATCATGCAAATACTTTATACAACCTCTGTATCGCCTCCTGAATCTTTGCAATATATGTTATAAGCAATTTATCTATGGAATGCAATAATAGTTCGAAGGAATTGTCAAGAATTCCCATTCATTTCACACCTGAACAAGGCCTGACGGTGTTCTCAGGAAGATCCCAGTTGAGAAGGCAATCCAAACAGCGAAAATGAGGAACGGTGACGAGTTCCACGATTCCATTATGCGAAATTAATTATCTCGGCTGACGCAACTGTTTCCACGAAAAAAACTTATCAGATGATCGGTTCAACCGTCTGCTGGTGTGTATGTGTGTGCTTGTGTGCTTTTCCTCCAGTAAACAAAAAGCAAGAGTGGAGTGACTCGGAGAAAGTGTGTTGCGATACTTGATTTTCCGTGCCTACAAACTTTCTATTAGCTGCAACTAGAGACAGGCTCAAATTGAAGGAAAAGAAATGCGGTTGAACATGCTCGAGAGTTAGTGGCGGTGGTGGTGACTGCTTCAAAGTGGAAGCGGACGTAATCAGTGATCATTCTGTTCAAGAGAATTTCCGGAACTCGCCTTCACCACACCTTGATTCCAACTTATTTCCGATTCCATGTGCACACAGCTCTATAAAGTCAAAAAAGCTGACAAATTCCTGTACTCGGCTACCGTTTCCGGTCAATTTTTTTTGCAAATTGCTAACTGGTCGTGAGTGAAACACTGTTCACCAAAAGTCGCTTGTTAATTGTGCGTGTGTGCTCCTCTCAACTATGTGGATATGAGTGAAAGGAGGAATGGTGAGGGTGGGAATTGTTGTGCTCCGATGGTGAAAACGGAATGGAGAGGAGCAGCTGCTTTTCCTTGTGAAAGCTCCATTGAACAGGAGAAAACGGGAGTATCCTCCTCTCCGAGCTTCCGAGAACATCAGATCTGGAGTCTTTTTCCGAAAGTGTATCAATGCAGAGAGAGGGCCTAATTGTAAGTATACGTATAGCGCATGCAAGCCAGTCAGTCCCTCCAACTTGTTCGTCCTCTCTCCATTTTCTGTGGGACGAGGACAACGCACGTGTGTGCGTGTTTGCTGTGCCTCCTCCTGCGTTCCTACGTTCCTAGCTGTTCTCCAAGGCTGCATATGAAATAACAAAACCAGATTTCAGATTTCATAACCGTGTTACGTTATGGCAGAAGCTGAAAAAAGTTCACAGCTTTCCTTTGAACACGAATCCATCCCATGTTCCACTTATTGTCGCGAATTGCATGTTATTCCTCCTCTAATGTTACGGAGGAAAGTCAGATTTCCGAACCGGATGTCGGGCGTTGTAGAAAGTAGGAGGTAGGAGAAAGAGAGGAATGTCGAGCGAGTTATACGAATGCCAGTAATCTGGAGGAGTTGAAAGCTTGTTGTTTCTGAATTCTGAGCAAACATGCACAAATATACATACCTCCATTTGGTGAGGAGTGGCGAGGATTATGCACATTATCCTTTTGTATACACGACTCTGACACAATGACCATGCATTCTTGAGAATCGATTTGGAAAAATATGCTCACCATTACGCAGAGTACAATCGCATACCTTCTCGGCAACACGTAAAACAGAACAAGTAGCGGAATGTGGCATGTAACACGAATCAAAGGGACGAGGTGGACACAGATATATTTATATCCATTTTTTGTCGTGTAAAAATCAACAGTTACCTACTCCGAGTCTAAGTTGGTGAGTGAGAGCTTTCTCTCGCACAATTCGTATCCGAGCTAATGACATAATGATCCATGTAACCCAGTTGGAACTAGTTTTCTCCGTAGGGATAAGCCAATGTGAGGATATGCAGTGAGTGAGCCAAGAAAATCAAGCCATCTAGCATCGGGAAATGTTGTAGTGAGAGGATAATTCTCGCTCAGCATCAGAAACTAGAAAGAAGGAAATTTGCTACTTTGGGCTTTGAAAACTAGGAGGCAGGAGCTGGCGAATGCGGAACATTTCACCCACATTCGGAAGTTCGGAAGCTACAGAGAAAAACGCACAAAAAAGTTGGCCTGTGCCATTTAGCTGATGACGTATTCGCGATGCGGAGACGTCACCTTCGTAAAGAGGGGAAGGTCTTCGATGCTGACAGGATATGAGAGGAATGGGAGTATTTGATACAATATGCATGAGTCTCCTCCAGCGTCTGAAAGATTTATACACTTGGCTTTCCTTCCTTCACGAGTTTTTCTCTTTTACTCTTAGCTCAAGTAGGAACCGAAAATATATGTATTTTGTTGTCTGTGTGCATTTTCTTCTCTCATGCACTACACGTTTGAAACTGAATCGTTTAGGCCTATCATCACACCCGAATCACATGTATGCTTGAAAACCATCTCTCACATCGCAAGAATCTGGGAAACGGAAGTGGGGAAAAGGTATTAACCTCGACGGGATGCTGAGTTGAAAAAAGAGCATAGAACATGTGTAAATAACAACGGGATTTCAATTTTGGTGAAATGGAACGTGCCACACGTTTTATCGACGTGTACTACTACTCTTCTTTGACGACTTTAATCCGAGTGCAGTGCACTGTTTATTTGCACACAATCAGAGAATCAAGCAGGGGCAATAAAATGAAGAAGAATGCACATGTATCTACCTACGCACTTGTTTGTGTGAATCACACAATCACAGCATGATTCTGGGAGAGAGTTGACCTGATACCAATTCCATTGATCAAATGACATGCGCTATTACAATTGACATTTTTCTATTTTCTCTCATCTCCATCCGACGTGAAACCATTTTTCTGATATATTCGCAATTCGGATGTCCAGCAAATCAGTGCATTTTTGCGTATAAAGGTATCCGTTACACATTACACCTTTGGTTGTTCCTGACAAACACAAATCCAGGACTTTGAAGTGAAGGTGAATCCAGGTTAAATCAAAAAGTAAAGGTTCACCTGGGGAAAGGTGAAAGGTCGTAAAACGATGGGCAAGTGTATCAACCCATTAAAGTGATATTCTTCATAATATAAAAGGCAGGCACCCACCTCATAATACTTCCATCAACATCTCCCAATGATAGAGTCAGCCAGTGCTACGGCATCTTCTGCATCCGCATTTTCTATCTTTCGCAGTCAAGATGGAAATAGAATTGCAGGGTGGTGTGTGGTCTTCCTCCAAAATAAAAATTACACGGAACGGTATACATGAAATGAGAGACTATCTTCACATGGGAAACTTTTGGTCCTTGCCATGTGCAGATTTCACCGCAATTGTTTTCTCTCAGAGTGGATTGAATGCGAAAGGAACGAATGCGCTTTGAACGGGTAGAGGAGTTCCATAGCATAAACCAAAATTGTATATATATTTTGGTAAATCATACAAAGACGAGAAGAACACATTTTGACAAAAAGGGAGAATTTACACATACTGCAAGAATGTACGTCGGATGGCGCATTGCCAGTCCACAGCGTTTGCAGCTCTTCGATGTTTGCAGCTGCGGTATATATGCCGCTCTTGATGCTTGTAACACATTCGGATATTTCTCAACCTCAACATACTTTTTTTATCAGATCTCGATTGTGTACTGAACACAATGTTTGAAGACGTCCATGCTTACGGTTTGCCCTGTTCTTGTACAAGCTTTTGAATGCAATATTCGCCTGTTCTCTCCTCTCTCATGTCTTCCTTTAGGTGCACAATGAAACAATGCTGCCGTGCTGTGCAAATGCTGTGCAGCACAGGGCAAAGGACATCCAAGCAAAAGAGAAAAGAAGGACATGAGCGTATTGTATATTTTCGTGAGACCTCCGTGCAATACCGTTTCCCATACCCGAAATGTCTTTAACGAAACGCAGACAAGCTTTACATCTTCTCTCAGCATACATGCTCATTGCTCTACACAATTTTGTCAGTATTTGTAAGCAGACTTGGATGCAGCCATCCACTTTTTTGTACGTGTTCGATAATACGGACGTGGACTGTGTGTATATAGTATGTGGTGTGTAGTCTATTTCACATTCTCACCGCACCACTCTTAAAATTCCACAGTGAAATGATGCTCGTCCTGCACTCGCCTTCCTTTAATGATTTCTACCCAAAGACTACTGTACTCTGTACTCCACAACTGCACGCTCGTGTATGATACTCTGACGAATTAGGACTATAGGAACCAATATTAAGTGAAATGTATACACGTCTTTTATTGCGTGCGAGTATTTAGGTATATCTTTGGGAAGGGATAATAAAAGAGTAGTGTATCTTGTACGTAAAACGCTCTTTCTACTCTGTTTATGTTGGGCTCAAACTCTCAAGTTGGTTGCCCTATGCTTTTTATACACAACTCGGAGAAGTGACATGCCTTTTCTCTCTCTCATGTTTGCAGTATATACTGTCCAAAAGGTGAAAATACTTAAAAAAATATCGGTTCAGGGTAGGGTGGAGAATGGCAAGGGAGGATATATATTTACAAGGATATATACACAAGATACGCATCCAATCCGAGCCATAGATGGGATGTAGGTATCTATCTAAGTAGACGACATACGAGACGTAAGTATAAATGAGATGTATCTTTATATCATTCGCTTTTAACGCTTGCCCACGACATTTATATCGAGTCGGACTTGTTCAGTTGAGATGAGGAGAGCGTTTATATAGGTTTTTGTGAGTGGAGGAGAAGGTTGGTGTGCTTAGGGAGAGGATAGAAACGTATAGTGAAATATCCTTGTGTGTTTGTAATAGTGTAATAGTAGTGTGCAAGTATGTAAGGAGGATGTGTGGAGAGATGTAAATATAGAGGAAAAGTGAGAAAATATGTTGAGAGAGAGCGAGCTCCCTTTACCTTCATCTTTTTTATATCTCAAATCGTTGGTGTGTTATGTTCTTATGTTGGATGTTGGAGGAGAGGAGAGTTACAAATGATGGGTACCTCAATACATTCGAGTGGGACAGAGTACAAGACAGAAAAGAGCTTTCATCGCCGTGCATTAAAATAATGCACTTTATTTATTTCAAACATTATAGACTCAAACTTTATTTGTAAAAATATTAGCAAAATTATGGAACACTACTGGAATTTTTTTCAAAGCGAGAAGCTTCAGTGTAACGTCGTTAAAAACGGCGCAAGGGATTCAGCAAATTAAAGTTTGTTTAAATTTGTAAAAAAAGTCATGCTTAAGGAAAATGCAATTAAATTATGATTCTTAGGAGTACGAGTAGAGAAGTTTTTTAAACTGGTGGGATAATGTTAGCTGGTGGTGTTTTAATTGAACGGTTAAAAGTCAAGTTTTTGTGACACTGGAAAATAAACAAAAAACGGAGGCTACGGAGAAGGAGCAAGGACGGTTGACGGTACTTGTATTTTTCGGTAAATCACTTTGGAAAAGCCTAGCCAAATTTTTAAAGATATCTTTTGCATGTTTTATTATTCATTATTGGAAATTTGTTGTAGACTAATTCCCAATTGTAAGTTAAATAGCTTTAAAATTGAAAATGATTTTGTTTGACCTTATTCCATATTCCAGGCGATAGACTGGGACGGTAGAGAGGAACGCATTTTCTCGTTGAAAAGGTGTCCCTATCCCTATCCTATGCCTATATATCCTATGGATTCGAATTTGTGGAAAAATAAATAATCAACAATTCACAACAATCAAATAATCGGACGGCACTGCTGCACTTTCATTTATCCTTCACATCAAACATCCAACGCAAGTCATCAGTAGTCACGCTAAGCTGAATCGGACATCTGAATCAAAACCGGACCCTGGGCACTGGGCGTCGAGAGTTGATTTATAGCAGAAACTGGACCCTTTGATATTCCGACTCTTTGCGTAAAAATAAACTTTTTAGAAAGGGACGACTGCTTTTCATATCACTGGACACTGGATGAGCCTTGACCATGACAAGTATGAGGACCACTTTACAGACAGTCCCGGAATCGTTGCCGACTGACCACTTTTCCAATATGAAGGTGAGCAATCCTTTTCAATCATTAGTCCTCCATTGATAATCAGATTAATTTGTTGTGAATTTTCAATGCTACTTACCCGCCTAAACACGTTGACGATGAGGGCAACAGAGCGGTTTCAAAGTTAAATATAAATCCTTCTTATACTTCATCGATCAATCAAGCAGTGTGAGATGTATAAAAGATGAAAGAGTTAGTGCGAATCAGGACGATCGAAGAAGTCCTACAATACACCATTTCCATTAATTCAGCACAGGCTGGAGTCCGGTTTCGCTATTTAGAAGAATGTCAAAGGTTCCAAAGCCCTTTGGATTTTTGGTTCTCAATGGCAGTATCGTCGTCATTTGTTCGAGGTTTTTCTACTCGAAAGAAGTTCGAGACGCGGCAGCGTAGCTCATAGCTGGTAGCTCCAACTCTAAATATTTCATTTGGTGGTAGAGGAGTTTGACGTTGTTTCGCTTAGAATGGGTAGAGAGAGTAGAAACTATATTCACTTTTGTAATTTTCCATTTCTTGTCATTCTTGTCCTAACTTTTGGCATTAAAATTGATTTGTAACTCATGTCATTTTGGAGACGTCGTTTCCAAGTATTTTTCCTGGAAGCTGGTTACCCGACACGCGATCGGCGATCATTGATATTTGATCCTTCTTTGAAATGAAGATGAATAGCATTTGAAACCGCACTGGTCAAGGGCACTGAAAGGAGATTTCAGCTGTCTTCAAATTTCAAATCAAGCTTGGCTTTTCTTTGTTGGGGTTTATATGAATACAAACTCGACGCAAAAACTGAAATTTTTGAAAACTAGCGCGAAACTAGTGATACCTCAATTTGACATGTTATTAATTTATGGTGCAAATATCTGCATACAGTAAAGTTAAATCACGCAAGAATTGCTTTAAATTTTAAGTTATTTCCAGAAAGCTGTGATAAAGCATTCTCTCAAGCATTGGTAATGCGGGGGTGGGGTATATATTTTATCGGAAGGCGGAAGGGTTTTGTTGTTTTGTACCTGTTCTGAATGCGTATTCAAGTTCCAGGCTAAGAATGTTTTTACATACACTCAGCGACATGACGCATTTCCGGTTCCAACGGTTCCCTGGAAGCCTTGTATGAAATTTTGTGGATATGCGCCGGAACGATACTAGCAGTATGGATTTTTTCTTTATGCACAATTAATTGGCTATCTACTAGACATCAATGGGAACAGCAGTAATTGTGTTTGGATACTGCTTATATTTTATGATTGACGTCTGTAGTTACAGGCTGGAAATGAGCATATAAGATCATTATTTATTTACTCCAGTCCTCCTTCAATGAGATAATAACATGGCACAAGAAGTGTAGTATGAAAAATTGATATGATAACCAATAACCGATTGCCAATTTCTTATTTCTTGTTGACAAGCTTAACTAAGCGTATGTTGACTTCATTCGATCTACATCTCACACCCCATATCAAGTCAATGGTTGATGCGGTTGGATGTAGAGTCGTTCTCCCGATCCAGAGTCTTGCCGTGGTATTATTGTATGTATGCATCATTGATGTAGTCAATGTAGTGATGTGATAAGCGTTGGGATTATATTGGCAATGCGGTTGTGTTGTACTTACGATTTCAAAGTTCTAACACACGAACAAGTATATATTTTATTTATGCATGAGGAATCCATGTGCAATGTTCAAAAGCAAGAGCAAAGTTACAAGAGCTGTGAGAGAGCTTTAAGCCTTTAATGTATGATGTCAAAAAAGTAGGCCACAGGCAACCAGCGTGAACGACTTGTGCAGATGCAGATAGTGCAGAAAGTGATCGCGCTGTGTGGCACTTTTGGGAGCATTAAAGATCAACATTTATTGATAGCGCTACGATATCTTGCTGGGATAAATTATCCTCAAGCTATCTAGATCTAACCGTACGCAGGAGCGAAAGCATTATACGTGACTCTGTTGTCTGACTTCCCATGTTTACAAATATCGACTGGGACGAGCATCAAAATGTAGCCATTCAAATTTCAATTTGTGTTTTGTTTACATAAAATGTAACACGATAGCTTTTGCAAACAGCTCCTACAAATTCTATTTGCTTCTTTGATAAACTCTGCTGTAGTCTAGAACACAGTCTTTCACCGTACGACCTTCTTATGAGTTATTATTGCTAGTTTACTAGTTTCATTCACTCACGACGACAACTGCAAAGTGCGCTTTCGCCGTAATGGACCGTCATACTGGGTAAACACAACGCCTTTCCATGGGCAGGAGTTTTCTCATTTCTCATGACTTTATTTATTGACATCTCCTTGTGTTGGAAACTATCCCAGCGATGTTGCATAGGTCCTCCTCAATCGATTCAACTTTTGTTGATATATTTGAATAGTTGACAGTAAACGTTTTGTATACAATGTTCCTTCCTGTTTCAACTTGGACGTTTATCAGTTTTATCACAGGACTTTGCCGATAAATCATGTACAGATATTCCCGTCTTGACTGCAAATGCATCAGTATTTACTCACTCTTGCTATTTAACTACGTAACATGCTAACATGAATCAATTTTTGAGAGCTTTTCATTTTCGCGATTTGCGTGCATTAATGTACGCACGGTGGGACTTGGGATATATATTTTTGCCACAAATTGTTGCCAATTTCAGTATTCTGATGCATGTTTTTGCGAGAAATACATGTGTACTCGAGTACCAACCAAAGTACCAAGGTTCATAATCACTATCATAATGTCATGCACAAATTCCCACAAAAGTGGCCGTCCGGCCGTCGTGTTTGCTGTCTGAGTGTGCATTTTCTGCACGTTACACCACTCAACGCAGTCAGCCCAACCAAGTTCTCGACAAAATATACGTTTATTTGCGTTATGCCTATCAACATCAACATCGTGTTTCCCTTTTCGTCCATTTAATTCTGTTCAGCTGGTTACCATTTTTTGTGGTGCTTAACTGATTTTTCGACCAACGGCTCTGCCATTTTTCTGCCTTAAAAGCAGTAGCTTAATTTAAGCTGCATTCTAAGAGGGAAGACATAATATTATGTTTCATGTCTACTCTACTGCAAGAAGCTTTTTTCAAGCAGATAATTATGAAAAGGCAGCGAGTGAAACGAAGCCACACCAGACCACAATACGCTAAAAATTCCTTTTCTCTCTCTTGACTTGACCACCACCACTTCCCGTTTCTCCCTTTGTTTCCCATTTCTTTGCACACTTGAGCTGAGTCAGAGGAGTTAGTAATCTCGTTGCTCGATACCGTTGCGATCTCCTTTACCATGCGCCAAGTGATCAAAACTTGAAGGGAGAGTGTGTTACATAATGATCGCATTAGAGAAGTTGAAGGGAGCTCGTGCCTGATTGGGAGTTATGATATCGCAGGTTTATGACCACTCTTAAAAATAACTTTACCATCTCTGTTGTTCCTTAAGTGGGGGAAAAGTTTCCTTTATTGGCACTTGGCACTCATATATCCCCTCTTTCTTATGCAGCAGTTCATCTGTGGCGTATGTATAAAATAATACGGATTCCGTGTAATTACTGACGAGAGGTATGTCTCGGAATGGTTGAAGAAATTATGGACGACTTGGTTGGAGGCTAGCTCTTTTATGTAGCTAAAGACTTAAAGTGCAAAGTAGTAAAGTAAGTGAAGTGGGCAAATGAGACTGTCGATTGGCTGAAGCCATGGTCTTGGTCTCTCAGCGAAGTGAACTTTTTTTAATGAAATTGTTTTAATGTAATAACACGAACGAATTGAGACTTGCAGGTGCAATGCTTATGGTTGTAGCATGGCGAGGAAATGCTTCGTATTTCGAGTTCATTTCCTCAGTTCGGTCAGAATGATAGGTTGAAAAGCTATGTGAGCTCAACTTGTGTTCTCTCCCTATTGATCTAACTAGTTCCGTAGGATCGTAGGAACAGGAAACAAAACGAATTCTGAACTCGAATTTAGCCGGTTGGATTGAGAACAGTGTTAATTTAGTTGTCCACAGCATTCCAAAATCAACTGTGATTTAAATAAATCCACTCAAATTTCCCCCAGACCAGTTAAGTAATCGCTTTTTTGTGTTTCTCGACTCGAGTGGGATGTGCACTGCACACGGGTAAGAGTTAAACGGTACGTTCGCTCAACTTCCAATAAACCAATTTCATTTCAACACATTACATACATTTTTAAAATTGTGTATTTTAAAGCAGTGTGAAAGTAGCTTGTTTTGTTCAAGTGTCTGCAAAAGTGATTGTTGTGATTGCCACTCATCCTCACCTCATATCACGTAGATATGTGCGTCTATATGAGTAAGTGACATCACATTACTTCACATTACTCTTGTATTGTAACAAGTGGTTTACCCTCACCACTCCAAACACAAACATCAGAGAAACTCGTATGGCAAGTGCAGTAGTAAGTGGCAGGACTCAGGGAAGGCTGTGATGTGATGAGATTAGCATGAAAGTGTTCCTATTAATTGGAAGAGAGCTCGCAACTATCTTCTCGTTTCCTCCGCCACATTTGACAGAAGGTGAGGTGTGGTAATTTGTGTAATTGAGACAATTGGGTCGTTGACTAAAGGGCTAGTTCAGTTCAGTTAAGTTCAGTCGTAGAGCTATCCTCCAGAGTAGGATGCAAGAAGTGCTCATGCTACTCCTCCTTCAAGTGACTGTGACAAGTGATTTGATTACTTCAGCGGTTGCATTCGCTTTGAGAACTTTCTCATCACACACATCTTGTTAAACATTAAACATCTTCCCATGTGGAGCTAGTATATTGGTGAAAGCAGGTACATGTTGTTTCACTCTGTGTGCAGCATTACATTTATCTCACATTGTAGTTTAAAACAAGTATGGAACATCCAAACACGAAATTCACGTCGATGGGTTCTCACGGTCTTATTGACCGATTTATCCTTGTAGATTTTGTGCAAGATCTTTCAATTCTTTTTCTTATGGTAAGCTCACCATTTGTTGAGTTCGCAATTCTGTACTTTTCGCTACAAGTTCACAGGTTGTATACCGGGTGTCGGACGACGGGAGATGGAAGGAGTTTTCCGTACGGTACCTTTCCTTCGATCAATTTTCTCCGGGTACGTTGTATGTGGTTGTGTTAATCTTGCATGGTTATTTTGTGGTGGTAATGGTAAAGGTAAAGTGTTTCCATTCTTTCTTCGTGTCATCACCCCATTTGTTATCATCCCATGATCTCCTCCGCCGTCTTCCCGTCAAACACGGAAAGCGAGTTGTAATGTAATGCGAGTCGAGTAGCCTCGAGAGTATTATTAGTTATGTATGAACGAGAACTTTTGCGTCATGAACTTTTCATGGAATCTGGTAAGCAGTAGTATACATTCTAGGAGCAGTCAACGCATGAAATATTCAACAGATGTTATGGAGAAACGGCAGTAATTAGCCGGGGAATATTCAACCGAGTGATTCGGCTTTACCCTTTTTCGTTTTCCTCTTTTGTTGAACTCTCAATGCAGAGAGGCCTGTATATTTAGGATGATTATGCTCAATTCAGTCGAAGATGAAGTTTAGTAGTACATCAAAAATTAAAACTGGAGTGACTCTCCATAACACAAAATTTATTCAATGCGAATGCACGATCGTATTCAATGGGCAATTACTTTTTGTTTTTGTAGATCGGTTGTGATACGGATATTCGTACGTACTATTATCATCATCTAAAATAGATTTCGTATTTGCATTTTTACATAGATCATGAAATTGTCGCAATTTTTTTATGAGGAAACTTTTCACCCAGTGGATTAGTGGATAGGATGAGGGGGTTTAATAGCTATAACGAGTTTATGAGCAGTTATTTGACCTCTGCCAACTTATGAATGTACGTAAGCAAAGCCCTTGAAGACCCGAGATCAGCTAAAATGCGGAACTTGCAGTTGTTTTGAAGTACATCACTCGGGCGAGCGCGAGGTGAATTATGCTTCGAACACAATTCACGATTCAAACAGGATCTCAATAGCTCTTCTGATGTAATTCGTTACGGAACTACAGAGAGCATAAATCAATGAATAAATGAGAAGGAAGGAAAATTGTGGTGCAGTTGAGCTCTACTTCTTGTCCCTGGAATAAACGTTAAAAGTCATAGATTATCCATTGGAAAGCTGTAGACTACTTCGGATTCTGATAAAATTGGAATTCATGACGATGCTTATGAAAAGGAAGGTATTACAATTTCTAAAAAACGAGGAAGGAGCTCAGAAGGGAAGGTACTTTGCTTTTTTGAAGTGTGCCATAGCATGCGGCATAAAAAACTTGCTATATAGTGGGCACTGGGTTTTCTCCTGTTGTAAATAATTCACAATGAATGTCTGTTTCCTCTGGTGAAAAATGGCATGTTGCTACATAGCAGCTAAATTTTACTTAAAGATTGCACTCGCTCGGCTCGCCCATTTTCCCTTTTGGTTCGTTTTTCGGCAGCATCAACATCAACTCAGGTGAGAGACTCTGTAATATCGTAATATCTGTCGGAGTGAATTCACACCACGCCAATGCATCCATTCCCTCAACTCAACCTTATTTTTACGGTCGTACATACTTATTCTCACGTTTTTCGTTCAGACTTTCAGACAACTGTGGTCTGTAACTCTGTAGTTGTAAAAATGGATGGACGTTATTCTCCAAAAAGTTCGAAACCACTTTTATGACACATAAATTGAATGTTTGCATGTCATGTGCAGAGTGCTGGAATTGAGCCGGTGCTATGCGGATACATGTATCATTTGTTCGGTTTGACATGCTCAGAGTAATACTTAACTCTTTCCCCTCCTCTCCTCCTCTCTGCTGTTGTGGATCTCGGCTTTTTTGTGGCACGGATTGGTAAAGGAGCTACTATTTATTGTAGCGTTATGACATGTTTTACGAGGAGGAAAATATTGGATACTTGTATTCGCGGTTGTGGACTTTGGACTGTTATGTAAAATCTATCATGTGACAGGGCTTTTGTCATCGAAAAGCTGAGATTACTTGTCATTCTCGTTATTTCTCAAAGTGACCTGTGGTTTAGACTTGACACATTGTTAAAACGGCTTTGTCGTAACAATAATCATTTGTAGCTGAATAGTTGTATATCGCGATAGCAAACAGCAATAGAGGCATCTATAGTTAGTGTGCACCTGTTAGACAAACTTGGAAGATGCCAGGTGACAACTCAACTGACAAGGTCACTTGCGAATAGGAGGAAGAAGAGGAGCTAGCATACGTGACTGTGGAATAAAAGCTCTGTAAAAACCCTTCTCGCAAACCAATTCTTGCCAATGATTTTGTGGGAGCATGTGATGCTCGCGTGCCTGACTCGTATTTGAATCTAAAGGTTGCAATGGACGAAGCTGCGCCAAGGAAAGCAAATAGAAACTGAGATAAAAGTACCTTATACTTGTATTTACAAATAGGGCGGTCATTAGTCACGTTAAGAGATTGAGTTGGCACAGACCACCAATACTACCAATGCCTACTACATTTATTCGGGTGCATTTCCAATGTTTTCGGGTCCTGTTTCCTGTTTTCAATTATCAAATGTAGTGCATTTCGTGAAGATGAAAAGGTGCATCACATCACATTAGATACTCTGCCAAATGAGTTGGACTCGTATATAATGGAACACTAGCATAGCACAGCCAAATCTCTGTGTTTTCTACATGGCAATTACGATGATAAATCCGATAAGTTGGAAATTAATTGCGAAAGCGAATTTATATTCGCAGTTCTCATATGCTTATTATGTATTTGTCATTTCAACAGTGGTATTGAGTAGATGGAGATTGTGAATTGTTGGCACGTTCCGTATAAACCCCATTAATATAATATGCTGCAACAGCTCTATACGCTTGCTCTGTTTGTAAGCAATTTTTGAAGGTCTTCTTCAATTCGGACAGGTATCATTCATAATCGTAATGAGATGGAATGTTTTGATGACCATATTTTCAAAGTTACTTGGAATTTCACATTATTTTCTTAAAATTCCATTTTATCAGAATCGAACATGTTTGTGCAAGAATTGTCTTCTCGAAACTTCAACGTGTAACGTTCCAGTGCAGTGGTGTGATGTTGATTTCAGTAAGTTCAAGCTTAGCTCATCAGTGCTAATTACGCAGGTATATTCAACAACAATTTTGCTTCACACAAGCCACAAGCGTTGGAGTAACCATTTTTACTCGAGAATTGCATTAAAAGGTGTAGTGTACACCTTTGCTCACCTTTTATGGAAGTGTGCCAAACACAGCACACAGCTTCTGACAACTGATGATTGAGCTTTAACGTCAAGAGTCAAACATACGGAATTGTTTCTGAGATATTATATAGCCCAGGTACAAAGTACGAGCTAGGTTAACCTCCTTTAACAATCGTATATGTAAGGTGAGCTGCATGGGACTCCTGTAAACCATATGGCACACACACTCAGGGTACGCATGCAGAAATAAGTTGTAATGTATATCTTTGTTCTGCTCGCTTGCTGCATAGTGTAATCCGTCTGAACTGAGCCACTTGGCTTTGTGTACTGTACGTAGTACGTACACGCTTGTTTGGAATAATCGAAACAAGAAAAAAACAAGTGGAGAGAAAACACTAGAGCATTTTATCTTTTGAGTTAACTAGCTAACCCACTTTTTTATTGATCTAGCAAAACGATCCAATTATTATTTCGTAGTTATTGTGTAATTGACTCCGACTGTGAGCGTAAGTTCATGAGAGGTAGTCGTCAATTTTATTTAGGTTGGAGCCTTCATATAGCGAACGGGTGTTTTCGGCATGATGTTTAAATACAAAAAATCATGTGACGCATCTTGTACTCGTGCAGCTAACCATGTAATGGAATACTACTAATTATTCCATCGAAGTCGCCGGAGCTCGCTGTGGCCGAATGGTTGATCAAAGACATCGTCGTCAGAGTCTTGTGCACGCGTACATATTTATCTCGCCGGAATAATTATAGTTTATGAAATATTGAAATATGAACATCTGCTCATTTTAGGGCTACAATCTATGAATACTAATAGCGCACTACTTAATTTAGTTGCGAATGAGATAAATATAGATGAATACGAATTAATTACGTCTACATGTGTAAATCATTACTTTTGTGTGGAGTTCACTTGAAAAGGAAACAAGGTTCTGTGGAAAACGCATAAACTCATCTAGAAACTCGTGAGCACGATGGCTTCAATCAAAAGTATGAGATTGAGATGAGTTGAGCTATAACGGCAAAAGTCATTTTGACTCGAGTACGTGATTTGGTTGGAATGGAAAACCAAGATAATTCCTAAAAAGTTCCTTTTGCGTCTATCTTTCGTTTCCTCAAACAAAAATTTGCTGATACTTTGATTTGAAATATATTAAAGTTGTTTTTTGTAATTCTTAAATTCGTGGCGCGGACTACATTTCATGTTCATGCGACCTATGCGCGTCCACACGAGACTTCAGGCCAAACCTCACAATTTAATTTAAACTACTTATTGAATGCGAAAGTACACAAACAATTATTCCACGAAAATTGTAGTTGAGGAAAATTAGACCTGGGCTTTACACTTGCATTTGGCAATATTCCCCGTTTTGCACATAGTTTCAATCTGAATTAATTAAATGAATAGGAGGAGTTGCGTTAAAATGAAGCTTTCCACACTTGGCACCCTTCCCCTTGTTTTATTTCGTTCCTTCTCTGAAAGAGCCATACATACTCCAATTTGCACTCGATGAGAATGAATCTCTAGAATCGTGCTTAATAACTGTATTAAAGCAGGTAGCGAAGACCATTGTAATATTGTCCCCCTTTCTTTCTGCGAACGTGTAGAGCACGTATGTGCGAGTGAAAATGTGATTAATGGCATCGAAAACAAAAGCTAAGGGCATTAAGCACTCTGTCCATGTACACCAGTGTCTCATTTTCGCAATTAAATGTACCTTACTCGCTCGCTCGTGCATCGTGCCGCCAGACTGAAGCTGTGCCATGGCATAGCACATATGTATTCTTCTTCGAGGTAAAGGAACCGAATTTTCCAGTTGTTGTTCCCAGCGACTCATCTCCACTCTCGTATCATCATCTTCTCTTGAAGATTTTCTACTTCTTACTCTCGAAAATGGTAATAATCGGTTGGCTGGGGCTGGAGTATGGAAGCGGAATGGATTTTGGGCTTTCTCGGAGAACGGGCTGCATGAGAATGTACCTATTTAGACAGGTACATTTTCTGCAAAAAGCCTTCCCCTACGATTAGTTGAGAAGTAGGAAACAGCATCATCATCTTTGCTTTAGCTGTAATCTCACGAGCTAAGTCGCTGCGTGGAGAAATAAGCGGGGAGCATAATCAGCGTAAAGACGGTAGACATGGAACATGCTCCAATTCAGGGTCTTTTGTGCTCATTTGACTGAATGAATGGAGAAGAATGTGTGAAGGGAAAACCTTGTAATTCGTGTCATCTCCTTCTTGAAAACCCCATTTGATCTCATCTCCTTGGTCTGCGTGCATTCAGTCGTAGTGGCAGCAGAGAAAAGGTTACATTTGCAATTCAATCCTTCGTAGGCACGCACCCAGTCTACTTGTTCTTGTCCAGAAGGAGAACGTGTGACTTGCCTTGCACAAAATCCCCCTTTCTCATCTCTTCCTTAATAATGTGGTGGGAGCTTATTGCTGTGAAAGCTGCACATGCTGAATGAAAATGAAATTTGCCTTTTGCCCGAAGGAGAAAAAGTAAAACTGAACAGGCAGCAGTTTCGCACATGACATGCAGCTGTGGTGCTTGTAGTAGAGACGGAGCTCTTGGTCACAGTCTATAATCGGACAGACATTTAGAAGATGAACATTCGTATTCGTATGCATATGCCCACATTGCCCACTAGTATTTATTCGTGAGAACGAAGCTGTGAGTATGAGCAGCTAGCTCCCATTCGAGTGAAAAGAGTAAAGGATGAGAGACTGACGTCTGAAATAAGTCTCTTTCTCTCTCTCTCTCTCTCTCTCTTTGCTGTAAGTGCTGTAACTGTGCTCTAGTGTGTGGCAACGCATCTACTCTGATCAATCCAACTCAGTGGCTGTAGCACATGTGCAGCAAGTTGTCTCGCTTTGTGCTGCCACGACTGCACTGAACACCTACACATACATGGGCTGCCTGGAACGTCTCCAGACGTTGAAGGGAATTCTAAAAAAACAGCACTTTGTTGTGGAGTAATGCTACGAGGATACACGCTATTCCCTGCCGTTGTGATGCTAAAGCCGTGCCAAGTAGCACACAATGAACAGAGACGTATGTATTGAAACGTTGAAGGATTGGAGGATGGAGTTTACAATTTACAATACTCGCTCGTGTATTCAGATCTTTGATGTGGCTGGAGTATGGGAGACAGGATAAGCGTCTCAAAGCAAAGCTGTTTATGCGCAAATATATTGGATTTTCGTGAAAACTCCACATACTCCTTTACTTGCTGCGATTCCTTGCACAGCTCAAGTTTTCAACGTGGGTCTGTCGACCGTAGAGGTCATTCCTGCTTACGTCCTCTTCAATTTCAGAGCTCAATTCCAGGGCTGCCGTCGTTGGTCATAGTCATCATCATTCGCTCGCGAATATTAACTGTGTAGACGTGTAAACTCCAGTTCTAGTTCTAAGACAAACATAAAAAACTTTACCATGTAGTCTGCCTACTTTCAACCTTTCCTTTTTTGTAAGACGATCGCCCACTTTCCCCAACTGCGACCGTTTTTTGTTGTTTTTTTGCTCGAGGCAGAAAAAAGAGTGAGGTTTCCTCTCATTATTTGTTGATTGTGCAGCTGATGCCAATTATTCTCTTATTAAGTGAGTTACAGGCGGTATGGTACAGTGAAAACTGCCTTCCGTCTTTAATTGACTTTCGCTTCCTTTTCCAAGAACTTGGGACTGGGAGCAAGCAGAGAAAGTTCGAGTAAGCGCTTGTTACTTTTTACACGCCCGATTTCAACTGTGTCCTCGTTTAAATTAATTTTGTTGTGAATTGGTATGGCCGGCTGGCCTAGTTGATATTGGTACACATAAAATAATATTACAAGAAGTAATTATAAGCTGTTTGGATATCGGGTATTGTGTACATTTAGTTACCATTTACACTCCAGCTGACGACAAACCCGGCTTTTGTCAAAGCTTCCAGCGAACAGTCGACAACAGGCAAATGTTATTGGTTCAATAAAAATGGTAACATTTTTACCTTTTCAGGTAGCTTTCTCATTTCTGATTAATTGTAATTTCGTAGAGTGCTCCGTGTTTTTTGTGAAGGTAGTTCGATTGCGTTTGTCCTTACATTTACACGTATTTATGACACGAAGGCTTAAGATAAAGCTCGTATTTACACTGATACTCTGATATTCGAGGAAGGGAACAAACCTACCTCCTCTCTTCCAACTGAAAATATGCTCTCGCTTTTTTATGATTACATTTAAAAATCATAATTAGCCATAAAGTTCTCATTCCTCCGAGATTAGGAAGGAAGTGCGAGTTACTGGCGATGAGTGAGTCAGTGTTGAGATTTCTCACAGTACTTACTTGACATTGTAAGTCAAGTGAGTAGGCAAGCAGCTGCAAGATCAGGAGTGCACATTCTCTCTCGGTCGGTACTCCGTAGCGGTATAATTTTATGATAAGAAATGTATGAAATAGCTTTTCCATTACGTCCATAAAGCGAAGGCTACTGTGAAATGTGTAAAGTAGCTCGTAAAAGTGTCAGGAGCGAGAAGGAGAGAAGTCGTTTATGACAATTTGATTACTTGAAGAGAGTTTGCTTTGATGGAAAAGAGTCAGAGTCTCTCTCGAGTACATAATGTAGAGAATGCGATTTTGTCAAGTTGCGGCTAAAGTGTAGGAGCGGAACATATATATTGGATTAGCGAAAAAGATCCTGCAACAGTCAAGGCGAGAAGCAAGAAAACTGGTTAAGAATGAGTTTCACATATTGCCTGCCTCCCTCCAGAAAACACATTTCATGGGATGGGATGAGGTGATAGGAAAAGACTTGCGCAAAAAATGTTTCAGTGACTCGGGTTCTTATAGCTTGATTAAGTTACAGAAAGCAAAGGCTTGATTTGATATAACATTTTCCTTGAGATCATATAGGCTCATACATGCACATGCACACGTAATATCCAGTAAAAACTTCCATTGTCTTTTGTTACTCTTGAAAACACCTTGAAGCATGGGTCTGGAGATATGACGGGGGAAAACATGACGATAACATAAAGCTCATATCGCAGAATCACATCAAGCTGAGAATGAATGTGTTGGCGATATTTTTGAAGGTCAGGTTTGCCTAGTCAAGTCAGTTTTAACTCTTTTCAACTCATTGATAAAAGCAGTTGTTTTATGAATAGATAACACACGAGGGAATATATTTACGCGCATTCGTATCTTTATGTGCTAGGATCAAAGGACAAAACTTATACATCCTGCCATTTCTTCAGCATGACTTCGACTTGTGCTCAAAAAATTCTCATGTGAAGATTCAAATTGATAGTAATCACCTAATCGCAAGTAGTTTACTTGATACTTATTGAGCTGCACAAATGACAAATGAGCTTATCTTGTTTCTCTTCTTTTTGCACTACTTTTTCATTCCGTCTGAAGTCTGAAGATGCATCTCGAAAGAAAACTTGAGTATGATTGATATAACAATGGTTGTTGATTTGATCTTTCCTCTACCAATTACATCCATAATGTTCACATTCGACTTGCTAATTCCCTGATAACAGTTTGTAGCGAAGAGTGAAAAGACTCGGTCTTCTTACGTCAGGTTATGGAAGGCAATAATACAAACGTGTAAGATTATCCTAATTCCTGACAATTTGTGGATGCAGATATAATATCATCATAAAACAGGTGTGGCACAGCCGCAACCGCATTTTAAGTAGACAATGAGGTAACTGATTTTTAGGGGAGACCTACTAATACGAAATGTATTTGTGGTAGGAAGAATAGCTAGCATGAGCATGATGTATGATGACAAACGGAATTACATATAGTTTTTTTCTCGTGAAGTAGCACAATTGAGTAACATGATTGTGGTCAGATGGGTTTGAGTTGCTACTTCGTTCGTACCTAGTTTCCGCTGTGCACTACTCACAAATAGTGATTTTCGCTATTCGTCATCGTTCATCATTATCATAACTATAATCATCATCTGATTGAATTCATAGGGGAATAGATTGGTGTAAAGTAGTAAGTAGCTTTGTTTGGGGGAAAGACTGATGATGATAATAGCATCGCTCAACCTGACGGAGAACATGGTCAGTTAGCATATTAGCATTCTGCAAGGTACATACATACATACATACATAGATGTGTATGCGGCGCAAGTGAAGCGTTATCGTGATATGGTCACACAAATCCGTCGTTTCTCGTCTACAAGTGAGTCATTAGTAGCTCTCTGGTTTTCAATCCACTGACCACTCGCTCAGGGAGAGAAGAAGGTTGGAGAGTTTGTAATGTTGATTGCATACATACTCGTAATTATGATTACACGTAGCATCTGCATGTGTAGGTTAAATGATGATGATCCCGCTAGCTTGTAATTTCTGCTGTGTTAAAGGAATGGCATGGTTGGCTCGCCAAAACAAAAATTACATTCATTGCGTAGAACAATCAGCAAGATTGGTTTACCAGATGCCAGACCTGAACTTAAACTGACCGATGGGACCAGTGGAATGTAGCATGTGAGAGATGTTGGTTTTATCATGATACGAGTCATCTCACATTTTCGTCGTTGTATTGTTGATTAAAACAGGGAATGTTAAAATAATAGTGTGAGTACGTGTGTGCCATATAAGTACGTGTGGAGGGAGGAGAGAGGTATAAACTTGTAGGCGAGGCGGTCTGAGCAAGGCTTTGGGTTGCGGTAAGCAGGAGAATTGAGAGTAGAGTAGTGCAGTGTACTGTTGAGAGGGATTGTGCGACTTGCGAACACTAACTCACGCACATAAAACAAACGAGCTAATGCATGAATGCATGTCATTGCCAATAATAAGTGATTGTGTGCGTTTGCAGAAGCATCAACTGCTAGAGGCAGGGATGATCGCATGAGTATTTGGGCATGTCCCACATACAAGTCCATGGTTTCCTTCAATCACTCGATACTTTTGTGAAATGTGCAGAGGTTTTCTGAGAAAGAGGTGGGTTTGTTGGAAGGACAAATGAGGTGAATCGAATTATTACATAGATTTGTTGAAGTATTACAAGAGAAGAGGAGCACATTTCATTCAATATCAAAGTTTCATCGTTCAAGAACGCATCGTTTTGGAAGGATAACTGTATACAATAAAGAACGCATAAAGCAACAGATTTTTGAGTTTTAGATTGCAGGTGCACAGGTGAATTTAAGCTTTTCTCCGATAGAAATTGAAATCTTTAGTCCATGATTTGGGTATGAAATTAAGGGAAGATACGCGTGAGAAAGAGGACAAACGCTTTACGATAAGTACACAAAATTAATCGCGAAAGTGACGAGAGTGAATTAGTGGGAGTAGGTAAACGTAGTTGCAATTATAATATAATATGTGTGCACTCCCAATGCACACTGACTCATAATTTTTTTTTGTTCAAGCTGAACATTCCACAACATTGGCATTAGTCACTGTTGCACCAAAACCTACATGCCTGAGTAAAAGCAAATAAGTTTGTCAAGGATTTGCCGACTGTTGACTGTTCCCTGTGTTTTGGTGCTAATGTACATAATTGCGTGTGACACAATTTGATTGTGACACTGCTCAGCTACTCCAATAGCTCGGCTCGCATGAGTTGAAAGTAGGAGTGTGGTGTAGTGGTGTAATACCACCAACTACTACCGTGGTGCTCACTCGAACATGTAAGGTATTAACTCAAAGTAAATAGAATTAAATGCGGAAGAGTCCATTGTGCTATTGAGTTGAGTGGCAGTGACGTTTCCGCTAAAAATAATTTCGCATTTGAGTTATACTTAGAATTGACGCGTGCTGCAAAATTTGGTGAGAGAGTATCTTGACGGAGAGCGAAAAAAGACAGAGAGTTATTTGTAGGGAAAATCGTGTGATGTTGGGTACTCATGTGCCATTGGACACATTTTTATTCCTGGACATGTCGACTTGTCTGAGGCTCTAATTCACACGATGTTGAAATAACCCAATCACTTTGTATTGACAGTGACACTTTGTTGTTTGCATTTGTCAGTTGGTATGAATGCATAGACTGCACGTAGAGAACTGTGTCCTTTGGGTGACGCTCTGTCTGGATCCTCATTTGAGAGTCAACGAACAGAGGTTTGTCTTGTGTGCATGTATCAAAGAGCTCGATGTACCTACCCACATACACCAGGACTGAAAATTTAATGGGAAGAGAAACGAAGTGAAAGTGAATGACGACAACTTCCTTTCTTTTATCTCAGAGTGTTTCCGTCGGTTGACGCAAAGACAACGTTTTGAGTGTGTTTGTTCTTGCTCCTGCTACTCCTTGTGTACGTGTGTGTATTTTTGTGCATGCAAAGAACAGTTACAAATGGGCTGTCGTGTGGTGTAGAGTGAACTATCCACTGTGAGTCTTGTACTGCGGCTTACCCCAACTCAGTTTTTATTCGTGTGCTGTGGGCGTTCTGGAGGATTACGTGACGGCACAAACTCCATGTTGCCATTTTCCCCTCGCAGCTTTTTGTACTAACAAATTGGCTGACAAAACTTGTCTCTGTGATAAATGTCCATGCATAAGTTGAGCGCGAGCTGGAAGAGGTCCCCATGTTAGAGCGCGCTGTGGGGATGGATAGTAGTAGTATGTTGTAATGGAAATACTGCAAGATGCCTGTGGCATCCTCAGTTCGGAATCAGATGATGCGTCTATTTCGAAAAGGGAAAAAGGGAAAAGTTCTCGTCAACAAAGATAACAGTGGTTCTGCGTCCATTAACGCGGCAAATAGTTGCTACTCGGAATTGTCTGAGGATAACTCGTCGCAAATTTTCAAGCGTTCCAAGAGCCGACGCGGCTCGAAACTATTTCGGTCGATTCGGAAGCGTTTCTCTCGGTCCAAATCGTACCTCCAGTCGGCGGTAGCTACCCCTCACCCCAATACAGTTAAGTTGGGCGAGAGTTCGACGAGTGTTACCCCGAAGGGTGAGAAAGAGCAGTGGTGCAGTGAGCCGCATCACGGCCAAGAGCCGAGGTTGAGCACAAGAGGTGGCAGTTCTGAGGTGGAGATATCTTCCTCCTCAAGCACCAAAGGTGTCCGACTGCGGGAATCGGATAGGTTGAGAAGGAGGAACAGCAAACGAGAGAACAGGAACTCTTGTCCGCCTCCGATGAGACAGATTGTAGACGATGACGAGGTGCATTTCAGTGGCGACAGCGAGTGTGGCGACGGCAAGGCTCTGTTAGTACCTGGGAAGAGTGGTCGAAGTGGTGGTCAGGCATCGTCAACGTCTTCCACTCTCCGTAGTCGCGACATGAAAAAAGACATAGCGCCCGTGGTAGTGGTAGTAGAGCCCCCAGCAGAATACTCTGATCCTCTCGCAACCGATCCGGTGTGTTCCGGAAGTTCCATACGGCCCTCACCCTCTGCATCTTCTGATCAAGGCAAATCTTATATTGATTCAAAAATAAAGGAGGCCGGCAGTGGCGGCGCTGCAACAACCACCCCATCCTCCGCGTCAGCAGGTGGTGAACCCTCATCCGCATCCAGCTCCCGACGTCCCTCTGTCGAGATGAGTGGTGCTCCTCGAGCAGAGCTTAGCGTTCATGGGCCAAACAGCAGCAGCGGTGGCAGCAGAGGGACAAACGCTACCGGTGGCGGAGGAGGTAGTGGTCGGAAAGGCGATGGTGCTTCTACTGTGACTGATGGTGCAAGCGGGAGCAAAAAGAGTGACGGACCAGGTCGGCCACCATCTGGATCCTCAGCGGCAGGGCTGAGACCAGTTGAAAGAAATTTTGGCAATGTCAGGAGAGGAGGATGTCGCAAGGTGAGATTACCTACTTTTTCATCCATGTTCCACCTTTTTTCTCGTATTTTGCATAAATCACCCACTGCACAAAACGCACTTTCCCATACAGAAACCACATTGCGATTATCTGAGATTTGTAGGTGTCGAGATATATGCCATAACCGTCAATCGTTGGGTTGGTCCAAAAAAGTAATGACTCATGAAATCCATATTTCCACGTGAATCATCCAATAAAATCCGCCTGAACGACCTTCGTTTTCAAGATACTGCAACACGCGACGATTATCGTGTCCAGTGGCTACATTCCTACTTCATCCTTATTTTTTGCTGCGGTTATGTTTTTCCTTTGTTATTTTCCTTCAGTTGCTTCAGCCGTCCTTTTGTGTTTTATGTTGTCAGTTCGATACATCCTTTAACCTTCTAATTATGCAAACGTAGGTACAATTTTTATGGGTTTGTGACGCCATCGTCTCAGCAATGACTGACGATGGAATGCAGTTTCTACCTTGCTCATATTCATATCACTAGTCCATATCTTTCGACACGCAAGCGGAATCCTGTAATGGCAAGTTTATCGGTTTCCCATTCAACTTCCTTTCCCCGAGCGAAATGTTCTCTTGTACTTTCGTTTCATGCTTTGTTCACCTTTTCGTTGTGTGAAAACTTTTTATATCAACAGAAAGTTGGCTGTTCCGCAGTCAACTGGAAGACGTAAGGGAATCATATTTCGCATTATCTGCCACATGCTTTTGATTTGGCATGTTCATGGTTATTTGTACAGTTGAATGCTGATGCTGAGTATTTGTGGCATGTTCTAAATTAAATACCTCGTTTGCAAGTTTTTTCCTTATTTGTAGCATTTAGCCACTGTCAAATAGAATAGATCTTTTCAGTTAACTGTCATCATAGTTCGAAAAGTCGCTGTCGCTTCTAATTCTGCGAAATGATGCAAAATTCTGCTTACAGATTACATTTCTGATAAATTCAATTAAAGGAGATTACAAGATTGCATTATATGTTCACGATAGGGGCATCAATGAATTTATAGCATACTCATTCACAAGAAGCGTTACTCACACTGGCTGGAGACAAATAGAGTAAAACTAGATGGACTAAGAAAGAGAGTTGTTTTTGAAGAGATGGAAGGAATAGTGCCAACGCCATTAGAGGCAGTAAAGGAACTTGGTTGATTGTAAGAGAATTAGGGAAGGAAACTGGAGAGATTTCTCCTGATTTCTTTTCACTTTCTGGAGAAAGTAGTGCTGGCGCAGAGCAAAAGTGGGGAAGAAGCGAAGCGTGCAGAAGGACGAGAATTAAGTCTTACTCTAGCGAAGAGTGATTGAAGGGATATACTCTCTTCTTTGAAATGTATACTCTGCACCTTATGGACTTTGTCGTCTTTCATCTTCTCAAGGCCTTGATGATGATGATGATGATACACGGACAGTTGATGTGATTATTGGAAAGGAGTAAAGTAACTAACTAGCCCCATTGTAGCAAGGCAGTAGTATTACATGCCGAACATGCCCATGTAGTCTCAAATGTGTATGGGAACGAGCTTAAGGAAGCTCAATGGAGGCTTGACAAATGGAAGTTATGTGCACGGTCCATATTTTCATCGCTCTGCTCGTGTCTTGTGAGTGTATAGCGGCAACGTATGGGCAGAGAAAAGGGTAATGTAAGCAGCGGGAGGAAAAAGGAGGCCGATCGATTTCCTCGTTTATGCATAGTACACAGTATACGAAAGGCTGTCGGACTTGGAGAAAGTTTTCCCTTGCATACGGCGGTGGAGAGGTAGTAGCCCACATGGGAGTAGTTAAGGAGTTATAAATGTTACACTGGATCCTTTTCTCTCTCCGTCTCCAGATGCACAGTTGCGAGTCGCTGTTCCCTTTTTCTTATGTATGACGACGACTGTTTAGTCTACATTCAGTGGCGTGTCTATGTCTATGTAATGTTATGTATGTACTTGTAAGTTGGAACAAGTGCCACATGATCTCTTTTGTCGTCACTACGAGCCCACGACTGGAGACTTGGAAGAGCCTCCGTCAGTATGTTTCTTTGAGCAATGAGGAATGTGAGGATAAACGAATGGAAGTTTTTGGCAGATGAGAGAAGGAGAAAATCCTAATGCATCCCATGAAATATGTAGAGAAAGACGAAGTGGCATCATCATCATCTTCAAAGCGACAAGAAGAAAGCCCATTTTGTCAAATCCCTTAGTCAACTTACACGACAGAAAAGCACCACTGCTATTTTGATCATTTCCCAGGGTCGATAAAGAGTCTGAAGTTTCATTGTCACTTTTTTTGTAGTCGCACGTCACACCTTTCATTTCGGAGAAGTGATTCAGATATTGGAGAACAAAAGCCTTTGAATTACATGAATGTGTGTATCTTGCAACTTTAGATTTCAGCTTTTTTTCGCTTTTATTATTGTTATTATGAGAGGAAATGGGAGCGAAAACTCCAATTTCCCCTCTTCCCACGAGTATCATCTTGAGCGGCTCATGTTGATCAAATCATTTTCAGCGAGAGTCGTTATTTGCAGCTGGAACGAGGAGAGCGTGCAGAGAAAAGATAAATTGATTCTGGTCGTTAGTTGAGCGGAGCTCTCTCTCGGCCTCTCGGAGTGATCACATCTCCAGTGTGAAGGAGACGAGAGAAACGAGGTCTTTTGATCATATTGCTTTCTCCGCGACTGCAATAATAGCAATAATCATAATCGTAATAACAACGTAATGCCTGGAAACAGTGTGGATGTTTGTGTAGGGAATTGGGTGACGGAGACAATATACCACCTACCTCTGCTCAATATGATCCTGCTTTCCCCTTTGCTTGTACTCTACCCGGATCGCAAACTTTGTGTCTTGCTTGGCAAATTTGCTTTTTTCTGTTTGTGCTCGTGTGTCCAGACTCCAGCCCTCGTTTTTCCTACGTGCTCGAATTGTGTGCTTCGCTCATAGTGACAATCCGGCTTGTCTCCTTTGACTTTCCCCTAGTCAACTTGTGACCTTTTGTTTGCATCGGCGTAAGAGATAATGCAAGATGGAAATGCCATTTGCTCGCGAAGTGGGTTTGGTATGGGTGAGTACACAAATGGCTATGCTCAAAGAAAAAAAGTCGGCAGTACCGTGTATCTTCCTACACTACACACTTGGGAACAAATTAGGGAGAATGCAAAATTTGCTCTCGGGATTTGAAAAGATCATTTTCATATATGTTGAAAGTTGTGCGACTGGGAATATAATGAAATCGCGGGCTTGTGTGATCATTCGTGCAGAATGTGACTTCATGTCAATACTGTGGAATGAATAGGAGCAAAATCTCGGCCATCTCGCTCCGCTGCGTTGATATTTTCACATGAAAAAACGTGTGATGGAGTGACGCTTGGGAATGGGAACAATGAAATAGAGGGGTGGCTGGGTAGCGGAATTGCACCAGCCTGCTCATTCTCGTCATCGGAAACGATCCCCTTCAAACGGAGCATATTTTCACTTCATTCTTCAATTTGAGAGAAAGAACAAATTTCATAAATACATTTTGTGAGGAAATTTTCGCAAAATATATTTTTTGCTTGTGTAGAGGTCCAATCTACTTTTTCCTACCTAAACAGATGCATTTCACACCGTTAGCATTTTTGAGGGAACCTAGAAAATTGGAGCTTTTTTGTTTTAAACTATAAAGTACTTTAGGTTCCCCTGCCATGCTTGTCCCTGGTGGTGAAGTTAAACTTTAGACAAGTTTGCTTTATCGAATTTCCTCCGCACTTCCATCCTCTCCATCGCAGCTGATGCACAAGGGATAGGGTAGAACTGTAGGACGGCATTAGAACTACAAATACGCAAGCTGTTGTAAAACGTGCTAGGAAAAAGGTACTTGTGTAAATGCGAACGGAACAGTTTCGATTCAAATCCCTTCTTCCGTAAGCACTATTTATCTTGAAGAAAGTTTCACTCTCTCTTCTGATGAGAAAGTGTTTCATCTCAGTCAGCAGATTCATTCGATGTATCTTCTTGTACTGTCAGCAAAGCCTTGTCGTCAGCATTTGGGGACAAGGAGTCGACAGCTACATTGAAGTGAGTGGGTGGCTTGACTTCTCTCTCTCTCTCTCTCTCTCTCTCTCTCTTCACTCGTTTCTTGGATTTTAGTTTAGTCGTTTTGAATTGAAAAGAGTGTCAGAGTTTTTCTTTGCAAGTTGGAGGTCCATGAGAAAGTTTTTATTTTTAAGAGAGATACTCTGTTCCACAGGGCGGAGTGAGATTAGCATATTTTGCTCTAACTTAAATTAACTTGGGGATGAGCAGAAAAGTAATTGCAGAAAAGGTTGGCAATATGTGGATTTGGTTCTTAGGTCTTCAAACGAAATGTAAAAAGATGGGACTACTCCAACTCACAAAGTTTCAAATAGGGTACATTATACTTTTTATGTGTTTTTACAAAGGGGAAAATACTTTTCCCTTTGATGTAATGAATAATTGACGAGCCCATGTCCGCATTGTTGAGGAAAACTAGTTGTGAAAGTATGCGGAGACAGGGAAAAGGGAAAGTTTCTTCTCAAGAAAAAGAAACAAGCTGCTGTTTTCATTCCATGTACAAGAGCTGTTTAGCAAATGCATGTCCATGTGGCGTAAGCAGAAGGAGCCGTATTTTCTCCTCTCTCCCATTTCACAAGCTTTCGTAAATCGTTCAGCTCTTGTGGTTTTCCCTTGATAAATATCGCATGAGATGCTTATGCACATATATACATGTTCCACTTATTTTTCTTCTCGCATAGTAAGGGAAACTACTTTTATCCATATCGAATAGCGGCCCGAAGGTGAAATACATTGTATATTACACTCTTGGCTTTTGTTGTGCAAAGGCAAGGTTTTATTTTTCCAACGGGAGCCAACTTGGAAAGTATAAGTTATGAGGTGAGCCAGTCACTAGCATACTTATGCATTGAATTGTGGTATGATGCTCTGTGTGTGGATGTCGCCGTTCAAGGCGTGTCTCCTTTCGCTCAGGTACCCTGTTTTCCTTTTCCTTTCCAAATGTAAAAGCATATTTTAATGCGCACACCCGTAAATACATACATTCCACTCTATTACCCTTTCGAATGACAAGTGGAGAGTTGCGAAACATAATTGGCATGTTGTGCATGCCTCAGGGATAAAGCCAGTCAGTTTTGTCATCTTTCTTTTTCGCCATTTCTCCATTCAAGTCGGGAAGTGAATGGGCGGTGTAGTCAAGTGTCTCGGTTTCTATCGTTGTCAGTCCTTTTCCTCCGTGACATCTTAACATAATGAACCGGATGCAGGGAAAACTACTCAAGTTTGAGGATGTGATAGAGGGTGACTCCAGTTACTCTGTACGGAAATTAGGATGCATTATGTATCACTCCAAAGGGAAAGGGCAACGGGGATTGTTGGTCGTGAGACAAATGACAAAATCGTGTTCTTGTTTTGTATTCATGATGCACACCACACAACTTACGAAATGTTACGCAAGGTTCAAGGCGGTTTAAGTTTACGCGATTTTGTGGTGATTTAGTTAAAAATCTTTCATTTACGAGGTTAAAGTATCTTATCTGACGACACGACGACAGGATAATAATTGCAACTGCATCAAGTGCAATGTTTCCTTGCTGTACGTAATTACCAGTGGGAAGGATGCGTTTACGTAAATTATATATATATCTCGGTGCATATTGTATGCATTGTTGGTGCGGTAAGTGATGAAAGCAATCGCAACGAGTTGATTGACCTAGCTCTTGTTGATGAGAGAGTCAGAGAAGTGAGGACGGTATAGAGCTATTCAAACTCTCCTTAAAGATACAAACATTTTACTTTTTTAAGAAAAGGGGAAGAGGAATGGCTATCCTTCCATTACCTACCTTGTTCTCGTAACTTGTACAAGACGAATGGCATGTAGTAGCGTATGGTCTATAGCTCAGAAGGTTTTCCCTTGTCTTGTAATGCTATGCTGCTTTTTGTTTTGTTCACCCATCCACTGTTCTCAAGTTTTGCTCAGTTTTCCGTGATCCGACCACCTTTTATATCTACCTATCCGGCATACTGACAATATTTGTGAATCATGATACTTCGCTTTTTTCTGTGACTTACACTACGGATTTACCTTTCATTTGAAGACTCCCTTTGTTGTGACTTTTTTATTTGTTCACTTAACCTCGACTCGAATGGGGTTTTAATATGCAGTTGCACACTTCCATTCCTGTCCGTCCTTCTTGTTCGTTTTGTCATAGAGTGAATGTCGTTTAGCTTTTCGATTGCGAACTTACTCGTAATATACAATGCTTACGTATCCAAATGATGAAGTTTCCGGTGCGCCACCAAAACAAAAATGTGCACAGTTGCACAGATGGGGAAATACCTAACTGTCACTGCACGGATGTCTCATTCATCATTGTGCATAGGTGCTCGCCATTAATTCTGGTTGACTTAAGTTATTATCCCGTGCTGTGAGCTGTGATGCTATACCATGGCTGATGGTTCTGAGTATACTTCCATTGTCGAAATATTTAAAGCATTTTCGGTGAGAAAGTGTATTCAATTCGTACGAATTTTGAGTTAGCAATCAGATGCAACAATTCGTGATTGTCTGACGAGGATTTAACCTGACACGTATGCAAGGTGTTTGATGTTGAACGCGAGAGAGTATCTGAATCTGAAGGTGAAGAGATCTCCAATGAATGCTCGCAATAGTTTGCTTCGTCGTTCAATTTTCCCTGGTGTCTTGCGGCTATAGTCCGGCTACTAGTGTGTAAATTGTTGAGCAAGGTATAGGTATGGCAAGTAACGATTTGCATCATATATGCATGCATGTATCAGTCTGACGATTATGAAGAGATGATTCAATTACTGCTATCTATTCCCCTTCCGAAATCCTATAAAGAGAGCCTACCTCTCTGAAAACAGTATGCCATCATCCGCAGGAGTAATTTGTTTTGTGGTACACATATAAAACAAGTGGTGACTCACAATCATGGCTGATGCTGAATGCGCTGCACTGCACTGCATTCAATAAATGAACGAAGGCATTTTTATTAGTGCAGTACCTATAAGCATATGCATTAGTGTAGGTTTTCTCACTTCCCTACGCTATGAGTATGAACCCTGAAAAACTTTTGTTAGTTAAAAAAGGGTTTGATTCCATCCATCCACATCCAATCCACCTCACAATGCTCACACCATTACACTTTTATGTGAGAGGCTTCAGGCTTCCACTCGCCTCATATTCGTGTAGCATTCCTTAGCATTGTCATCCACCCTTTCATCTTCGCTCACCTGAAGTAAATCAGTAAATGTATGTTTGTAAATTGAAGTGAGGAGGGTTGTTCTTTTCGTATGGCAAATTGTGTATTTGGGAGAAGACTAGAGAGAGACTCGTTGGGTCTTCGTTCGTAAGCATGCAGCAATTTGCCTTTCTCACGATCATCCCAACATCCCAAGCATTACAGATAGTGTATGTTTAGAGGATGACGATGATTGTTGGTTGGTTGCGTTTAATGGAATGCATTATTGTATGTTGTGTGGATAGAAATGGTGATGATGAATCGCCAGAAGGCATTCCCCGTATTGCTTCACTGTTTACCTGGCTCCCATTTGCCAGTGTTGCCGAGAAGGAATAATGTTTGCTGAGGTGGTTTTAGAATGTTGAATGTGTAGATATTTGTGTTCTCAGCCCACAACTCCACACACACACACAACTGTGGCATGCATTGTTGGCTAGAAGTACATGGGTGGAGGTGAATACTGTTGTATTGCGTGAGTTGGTGAATAGTTACCCCCTTTGCGGCTGTTATGCTATATTGTGGGCTCATAAGACTCATCTTGGATGTTGGGAATGATGGCGACGACGACGTCTACGGCTGTCCACCAAAAGCAAATGCACTATGTTTGGCTAGAAATGGGCATTGAAACGATGAGCGAGAAAGATGCAGTCTAACTTGACAGGGATAACTTGCTGGCATGTCCAAAGTATTCAAGTTGTTACTTCCATATAAAGGTGTAGAGACAAGTACCTGAGCTCAGGTAGGAATAAGTGCAATTCGCGTCTCTTTTCTCACAATGGGTAATAGTGAGGTTTTAATGTTGCTTACCAATCGTCCCCACTTTTTCTAACATGAAGCTAGCTAGTTAGCTCTTGGAGCTGGAGAGAGTGAGAGAGGAGTCACAACCATTCCCTTTTTCAAGGAACCGACAAAACAAAAAAGTATTTCATCTCATCGGAATACTCTCAAGGGGACATATTTTCTGTTGTCGTGTCCTTTGTTTTGTCCTTTTCCCCACAACTACCTACACCAGACAAGCGACTCTACTCTGAGATTTCGTTGTTGTCAGTGCTTCGTTTCAAATGACGGCATTGATATCTCAAGTGAGGAGCCGATTACTATTTTACACACATTTTTGGGTTTAAGAAATCGCCATTTGCTGCAACTAGTGCTCCGAGTTTCTCTCGTGAATTGTGTGCGAAGGGAAACGGTGTGTGATAATGGGAGAAGTGATTATGGAAGTTATAGCATAGCTGCTCAAATTAGTGATGCTGTGTGTTGCTATGCTAAAGGCCCCATTGTCTTCTGGTCTTTTGTCGCTCTCTCTCCCGAGCTGTTCGCATTTTGTGTCGAAATCGAAATTTGCAACAGGAGAGATCCACATCCAATCTGTCTCTTGTGTGTGCTCAACATCTGCACACAGAGAGCGTTTCACAAAAACTCTCTCGCCACGATTGAAGGAGATACGTGTGAGGTGATAGCATAAACTCTTCTGCCATTTACAGCTCCTCGTCGTCACATCATCTTGTGCCTGCTTCAGACCTATTATCCTTCTGAGCGCTCAAATTGCTGCTAAATCAAAAATTTATCAGAGAGCCAGTGACTTGAGTGACTCCAGTACATCCTCCACTTGTTGAGAGTTAGATACAAAATATATGATTCAAGAGTCAACCTTCCCCATTGACGATCAAGAGAAGTGTGGATACATGTATTCACCCTTTCAAATCAGAAATTGAATAAAACGGATTTCAGCTTATTGAAGGACCTTTTTATTTTTATTAATTGCATTGTGCTGAGTGATCAACGGAACTATATAGGCATAAGTCGAGTTTGATTAGATTTTCATGAATGGGTGTACGTACAAAATATAGATACGAAGGTGGTGTGTTGTGTTGAACAGGAAATGCGATGTAAAATCTCATGATAAAGTGAACATAAAGCCAAGTTTAGAGTGATGAGGCGAGACTCTCAAAAATGGTCCACACTACCTGAGCAGTTTGAGGAAATCGTTGTCATTTTGTGACGTACGTGCTCCTCTCTGATAAAAACTTCAACATAATACCCTCATATTTGTATGTGTTGCGAGAATTTGAGGAGATTAGGCATGCAAGGTTTGGCTCCTACGAACAGTTGCCGCTTGTGCAGCTCTCTGCTTGAGGTAATGATGACACAACGCTGCTGCTGACTGGGATTGAGAATTACAGCGAAAAATCAGCACAGCAGCCATCATCATCATCATCATCTCCTCATTCAACTCGGCTTACGCGAGAGACGTATAGTGATCAACTTACCGACAGTATTCAGCTGAAGTTAAACAGCCAAAGAGAACTTCTCTGAACTGCTCGTCTCTGTCTCTGTGCTTCGGGATAAACAACTTTGCTCTCACTTATGCATATTCACTACTCACTAATTGTGAAATTTTTTGGGCTGAGAGAGAGGAGCACACAAGACATTAAAAGTTGTGATAAAACATTATCACAACCACAATACCAACTGTTATTTCGTTCGTGAAACTAGTCGAATCTGGCAAAAATTCGGCTTACGTTATCGCTGAAAATAAGCTGCACCATCATCAAAACGAGTGACCAACTTGTCAATGAGAAATTTAGCAAATCTTATGCCAGTTGGGATGTGTATTTGCAATAAAGCAAAAATCCTAAGTGAGAAAGAGGGAGAGAGTGGACTCGAGTCATTTTGTCTGCTGAGAGCGGAGCAAGTCGAGTAAACCAAAAGTGTTACAATTTGACATGCATTCATTCAAGAGTCAAAGGAAAGAGTGCGTGTATCTAAATATTCCTTCATTGAAGCATTCATCGTAGTTCACCATATCCATCTGCATGTTTGAAGGTGGTTTTTTCTTCCTTCAGGTTTTCTTCGGGCATCACAGAAAAGTTGATGGGAGTGTGTGGTCATGGTCGCTTCGCTCACTTCGTCAGCGTGTATTTTCGCAGTTGTGCAATATAAGTAGCGAGTGGAACCATATCCATCTATGCCTATCAATCATGTATTATGGCGATACCTAAAATGTTGTCACGTCACCGTTACTTGTACATGAAAAGTGCTCGAAGCAGTAGCGTGTCGTGAAGTATAGAGGGGTATTGCAGTGCATGGCAGACATTGACAAGCTCTGAACAACTACATACTAATATATATCTTCATTTGTGTATGTGTGTGTGGTTTAGGGATATATTATGGAGGTATGTGCAGTTTCATGCAACTTTATGTCTAGCTAATAATGTGTGTAGAAGAATGTACGTGAGAATTGCGAATCCACTGTTGTGGCTCCATTTGTATATGTGCATTGCAAAGAAAAACTCGTTCCGATCATCATCACATACATATATCGGTATAATAGCCCTTCTCATTCCCCTTGTTCGTCTTGTTCAGCTGTACAGCTTGTACTTGCTCCTTCACTCACTTTTTGTGAGAGATATTTTTTCGGCCGACACTTACTTGTCTTACAGTTACACACCACACACCTTCTACCTGAGTCAACTGTTTTACTTTTTGTAGTCACTGTGTACTCCTTGGCGTTGCGTGCTAGATCGTGGTTTTAACTGCTGCTGATGCCACCACCTCCACCACACCAAACGATTCCAATTTCTCTCTCTTGAATTAAGAAAGGGCTCAGCAGCAGTGAGTTGAGTGAAGGGAGGAAAAAACTGTTTGCCACAACAAACCAAAATTAACGCCAAATACAGGCAACAATAAAAAAGATTTTTACATCTAGATACTCTCAACTCCTTCGAAAATATCCTTGTTGCTTTTTGGGTGGTGAGAGCACCAAGAACAGATGATGAGTGAGAAGTGTGTCACTGCCACGACAAGCCGAGTGCTGTGTACACTTACTCCTGGCAGTCTTTCAAAGAGGAAATTGCAGTGCACAGATTTTTAAAGAAAAATAATTTGACGTCAGCTTTTAAAATGGCTGGATTTAAAAGGTGTGTATTTGTGCCTTTCCTGCGCTCCTGGTATTTCCCAGGATGAAAAGCGGAGCAAATTTGAACCAAGTGTGACCAAAGGGAATATATTTTATTGAGGTGTAAAAGTTGCTTATCTCATCGCATATCATATCAGAAAACAAAGCTGTAATAAGTCAGAGCAAGGCCTTCTCTGTTTGCACAGAGTTGTGATAACCATTGTTATTGGAAATCTGTATCGAAATCGCTCATTGGGAGACGAAGTAAATCTATTTAATACCTCGATTGAAAAGAGCCATAATGCCGTGACTCACCATTTCGTAAAATAGTCAGCTCAATTTACGTACAACTGTCGTAGCTTCGCCGATCATTTCTGCTTTAAAAAGAATAAGAACGTAAGTTTCTTTGCGAATTGCAATAAATAGAGCAAAATGGGGCCACAACACGAGATTACCAAGAACATTGAATGTTTCAGATAACTATTCAACTCTTTCAATGTAATATTTGAGAGTAATGTATGCGATACTGTGTACTTCTGGTTGCTAAAGCCAGATTCGACATTTAATGCGCGAAAGGATATATAGTGTTCACGATTAGGAAGTGTGAGTTCAAGTGCATGTGTTAGCCTGCTAACTCGCTACATAATACATGTCTCAACGTGAGTAATAGTGTGAAAAGAGAAAATTGTGGAACTGAATAAACCACCCGGAATGGCTTTAAAATCAGCAGAAGGTGGCTGGGTGGCGCATCACGTGGTCGGGAATCCACCTCCTCCAGCCACCACCTCATTTAGTCCGTCAGCAGCAGCAGCAAGTAGCAGTAGTAATGCTGCTGCTTTCAGTGCTGCCGCTGCGGCGGGATTCCGTCCACCCGTTCCAGTCACTTCGACATTCACTCCGACCCAGAAACCGTGGGTAAGTTTATGACGACAAGGAGTCGAGTTGAGCGCTTTGATTGACATATGCATAATGGAAAGCGTCGTGTTGACATGAGTCATCCGAAACCTGGAGAAAGTGGAGGGAATGAACAACTTCACTGCAGAGAGAAAAGCGAGTCGAATCAAATGATAATGTGTCACTTTGGAGGAGAAAGCTCGTGGCAAGTAATGAACGTCACGGAATCCTGTAGGAGTCTACGGCTAACAAGTTACAATTAGAATAAGAGAACCTTTGTGCATGCTTGTCCAGTCTGGGAAGGAAATTATTACAGCAATTTTCTCCAATTTAGTGGCATTCACAGAGCAACACATATTGTGAGCGTACGTTCCCAGCAGGATCCCTATTGTAGCCTTCCTTTCTGCACACAGTGTTGTGGGAGTCGAGTGTGGAAATTCAGGTCGGCGGAAACCATATGAGCGCCTACTCATCGTCGCTCAGTCTTGTCACACTCGTACTCGTGCCATTCCGTACGCCGTCGTTTTTGTCCAAAAGTTGTGTGTGTGCTGTGCAGAATCAGGCACACATTGGCGGAATTAACAATATTCACTGTCATTTGCTTTCATTCTTCATTCTGGAGAAAAAGTTTGCATGTAGAGCGGGATAAATTGGGAGAGGGGAGACTAAAAGTTGGTACATGGTGGTAGAGCACAACTTTCTCTTTATACAAAGCAGTTTCCAACATGGTGAAATTTGTACAACTTATTCCCATTGTCCTTGTCCGTTGAGATATATAGGCACAAGTTCAGATCTGCTGGCTCTGGGAATTGTTGCCAAAGTGTGGAGCACTATCGCTGGAATGAAAACTTGTTTGAGGTTTACCTCAACCTCGTATGCCTGCTTGGTCTGCACAAAAAGTTTGTGATTTTCTTTCCCGATTACCCAGCAATCTCGAGTTTACTCTCCTTTCACTTGGCCATTGTATGCTCATGCTTCGTCCCTTGTGGTCAAGAGTAGCATGACCATTACTCGTTGTTCCCACTATACATGAAGAATATATATGTATCTGCAGACATATCTATCTACTTCTCTCCCAAGTCCAATGAAGCAGAATAATTTTCCTGTTAGCCAGCCTTGTTCCGGAGACATGAACAAGGGAAATGTGCAATGATTTCGGGTTTTACACGGTCACAGGATGTTCTTTCTGTGTACCTTTCGAGTTTGAGCTTTAAATGAAATGCAAAGTGGGAAAGTTGGCCTGCTCATTACGAGGCGGTTTCCCGTTTTCCATATTGGATTTTCTGGACATAACTTGTGGTCCTGGTGGAACATTGTAATTTGCTACAATTTCTGGATGGTCAGAATAGAGCAATGAAATTGGGAGGCGATTCAGCTTAACATTTCATTAGTTGGGCGGCTGTCGTCATTCCATTTCCTCAATTTCACTACTATACGTGTAATGTAGCACGTCAATTCCCGTATGCATGCGAAACAATAGAATAGAGAAGAGGTGGTAAATGAAAGATGAAAAATTGACGAGAAACAGAAAGTCAAACATGAGATAAATTAATTCTTTAGAGTTTGATTTGATGTTATTCGCAATAAATCCAAATGCTGGCTAATTCTGGTTGCAAAATAAAATTGGACTATCCTTCATGTATGCATGGTTCAAAGAATTTTGTAGTTTGTCGCAATGTTGTTGACATTTAGCTCTTTATTCTTTGCAATAATATACGCGTTTCTCCACAGAGTATTCCACCATGCGTTTCCCTTCGATTTTATCCTTGCAATTTATTTCATACAGATTTTAGGCTTATTGTATCTACTTCAGTAATTGTCGTGATTGTTGTCGAAATGTTTTTACATGCTGCTTTCCGAATAAACGTCGGCAGTAGCAAGCTCCGCTTTGTAAAGCAGTATTTGAAGAAGCAGGGGAAACTCTGAATCACTTTAATCATTAAAGTTTAATGAACAGGTGGTGGTGGTGGATACAAAATTGTACCAAAGCTGCCAAGTATCCGACTACTTGTCTACTCTTGAGTTTTTGCATTCGACAGAAATCCTAACTGTAAAAATATTGTGCGAGCAGCGTTGCGTTGCATGAACATGATCGAATAAGAGTATTATTACTGCAGGAGCTGTTATTTGCGATGTAGTACAGGCAATCGTTGTAATGTTCTCATTGTTGGTTATGTTATGATGATAGTCCCGTTACTGGTTACTCCGTCGGCGTAGCCTTGATACTGAAGCTGTGCTACGCTACGTACCGCAGTAGAACTACAAGTAACGGAGCTTGTTGGGGCTTTTAAGGCTATATCATAGTCAGAATGAAGAGGATTGCGTTCGTGGTCGAGTTCTACATTGAGAAAAAATCATGATTCTTCTTTACTTGCTTTCACGTATTTTCAGTCTCAAAAGCAATGAAAACTAAACATAAACATGTCAACTCATGATATTTCGGATGAAATAAGTTCCCCACTGTAGATTTACATCAGATGTAACACTTTGCTTTTGACTATCCACTTCATATATTTCTGTACTCTGGCCAGGTATTTATATTGTAGGTTTTTGATCGGTTGATGGATTGCAGGTTTTGATGTGCCTACGCATGTGGTTTCAAGGTTCATACTTTTGGTTGAATACAATGCATGTGACAATGAGCAACGTTCTCATTTTATTTTTCTAGTACTTTTTAGGTGACTAATTTCTATTTTGTATTTTCAAAATGTGTTACAGATTCGAGATGACACTAGCACATCGTCGGGTCGAAATATCTCTTCCTCAAGAAGTCGGACCTCCGAGGAGCCTCACATCGGCAAGTACCGACTTCTCAAAACGATAGGCAAAGGAAACTTTGCTAAAGTGAAACTAGCAAAACATCTTCCGACTGGGAAAGAGGTACAGTGCATGTCTCCTTGAGATCTTCCTTTTGTAAAGTAAATGTATTTGTCCGTCAGTAGAATAGCTCAAGACGAATTGGATTTGGATGTGCATCCTTTTGCTAATGTTTGCAGGTGGCCATTAAGATAATCGACAAAACTCAGTTGAACCCGGGCAGTTTGCAAAAACTGTTTCGCGAGGTTAGGATAATGAAAATGTTGGATCATCCCAACATAGGTGAGTTATGTCGTACCTCATTTATTGCCATTGTCGCCTTCAACAATACTTCAGTTAGTATGATTGCCGTTGAATGATTTTGCTTGCGTTTGCAGTTAAATTATTTCAAGTAATCGAGACAGAGAAAACGTTGTACCTTGTGATGGAGTATGCCAGCGGAGGTGAAGTATTCGACTATCTTGTACTACATGGCAGGATGAAGGAGAAGGAGGCGAGAGCAAAGTTTCGTCAGGCGAGTTCTTACTTAGTCTTTTACAACTATTGCGTGTATGCTAACGCTTACTGAGCATATTTTAACACTCTTTTTCATTGTTCTCACAGATCGTTTCTGCAGTTCAGTATTGTCATCAGAAGAAGATAATTCATCGGGATTTAAAAGCAGAAAATTTGCTCTTAGATAGTGAAATGAATATCAAAATAGCAGATTTCGGGTTTAGCAATGAATTTACTCCAGGAAATAAGTTAGACACTTTTTGTGGTAGTCCACCGTACGCTGCCCCGGAACTATTCCAAGGTAAATTCCGATACTGTATTGTTAAATACAATTTAGACACTGTGTAAAAAGGACTCGAGTTACTTAATTGGGCGTACTTGTCGTTCACAGGGAAAAAGTACGATGGGCCAGAAGTAGACGTGTGGTCACTGGGAGTGATTCTTTACACACTAGTCAGTGGGTCGTTGCCTTTCGATGGGACGACGCTCAGGGAGTTGAGGGAGCGGGTACTCCGGGGAAAATACCGTATCCCATTCTACATGTCCACCGACTGTGAAAACCTTCTTAAAAAGTTCTTGGTTCTAAATCCTGCAAAAAGAGCATCCCTAGAGGTATGCCTCCCTTCTGTTACACAGAGGCTTCAGAAGCATTTTGGACACTGATTGTGATTTTTCTCATTTGCCACGTACTTACAGACAATAATGAAAGATAAATGGATGAATATGGGTCATGAGGATGAAGAATTGAAACCCTACATCGAGCCAGAACCTGAATACAACGATCTCAGGAGGATAGGTACGTACCAGCCAGTAGCAATTTCTTCAAAAATCTTATTCTTGTCCTGTAGGAAACACACTTTGAGACTGTCGTTAGTTCGAAAAAGCACTTTACCACGTGTCCAAAGAAGGGCCGTATAAAGTTACCATAAGCGCAGGTGCTTAGCGATATCAGGTCAATTATTGGCAGAGGTGAGGATGGTTGACGTGCGTTTGAACAGGATACTCGGATACTGGCGTGGTTATCGCTGTCATTGTGTGCTTTCACTCAAAATATTTTGATAATCGATACATATATGATTGTAATTGTACTGTAATTATCTGTATATATGTGTCTCTGTGTGATTGATATGATTGGAAATATTTGCCTAATTGATCCAACTTCATTTTTTATTATGACACATGTTCCATGTAACGTAACGATCGGGCTCCACACAAAAGAGTTAAGCATAGGTAAAGATATAATATTGCATTGGTATCTATTCACTTAGATCTCCCTCGTTCTATCATTTTTTATACTCTCTATAAGTAAACTATAGATTTCTTTAGTGTCCGAGTTAATTACTAGAACAAACAATACCTTGCAGACACTTTTCTAATTTGTTGGATAAAATTTTATACTCTCGTGAGCTAGCTTCCACAGGCTGATTTAGTAATTCGTTGTGCAGTTGAGCCGACTAATACTGTAGAACGCTCCAGCTTCCTTTTAACTACTGCACACAAACATGTTCTCCAGTTTTTTAGCTTCCTTTTCGCTCCTTCCTAACTTTCAACTGTATACATAATACTCATTTCTACTAACAGTATTATATCATAAATTTAGTTTTGTAGAACAATCAAAATCAAATTAGTTCCCGAATGTTGAACATTTTCCCCAGACTATGATAACTCCGCTAAATTAGCTCAATTAGCAGCCACTCCATTACCTGGTATGATAGTTCAAGTTGACAATAATGTGTAGTAGACTCGTGTAAAGTAAACCAAAATTTTGAATTTTATAAAAAGTAACCAGAAATAAGTAGAAGTGGTTGTTGGAAGGCAAAAAACATGGCGCCACCAACACTAAACAGTATTGTCATCTAGTCATCCCATTATTGTTTCTTTTATCTTTACATTTTTTATCAAAGGCGTTACTTACTTGTGCTCAATATAGTACTATTTTTTCCGCGAGTAATTTATCTCATTATTCAATTGGTTCCAAACTTTTTTAATTATACGAACTTTCGTCATTAAATCTGAAACGTTAAATTTATTGTTTTCCAAAATAGTCGTTTTAAGTTTCCTGTTCTTGCGGGCGAAGAGCAACTTTTAACGTTTCAGTGACGCTTGAAATGCTGTAATATCTTACTTGTCCATTTTGGTTCTCTTTTTTATACTCGTTGCATGAATTGTATACTTGGATAGTATATGTATATGCATTGTTAAGTATTCTACACAAGAGTATCTAGTCGCATTTGTCACACTTTGTTTTACGTACTACGTATTGTTTTTTTATTACTGCAAGGCCACGAGTCTAAATCTTATTTTTCCCAGCATGACAAGTGACAGATAGTAAATTGCTTCTGTGAAGCTTTTATTTTATGTTTAGTTTATCTCTAATTTGTCTTTGTTTTTTGGAATGGAGTTTAATCCAAATGTATATTTCGTTTTTATCCGTAGAAATTCTTACTGGGATGGGATACAGCAAAACGGACATTGAGGAAAGTCTGAAAACACAAAAATACGATGACATCTTTGCTACGTATTTACTTCTTGGAAGAAGGTCTTCCGACGTGAGTCCCTCAACCACCATTATTTTCAAAGTTTTCGCGTACACGAACCATTGTCATAAAGATAGTAGTTATTATTTTGTGCAATTTGACTCGTTGTTGGATAAAAGTGATCTGATATATTGTTTTCTTTTCACTCATTTCTGTGGGGTAAACCTCAGTTGGAAAGTGATGGATCCCGGTCAGGCAGCTCATTGTCTTTGAGGAACATAGTAGGCCCTTTGTCCGGAGGAGGCCAAGCAGTCACACCTGGAGGTACGAGCAAACCTCAATCCCCGTCTCATAGAGGTGTCCACCGTTCCATATCGGCCACCAACTCGAAGCCCTCCAGAAGAGCCTCTTCGGGTGGGGAAAGTTTGCGTGAGTCCGTCGCTTCTAATGCGGCTGGTGCGCGGGTTACTTTACACTTGTCTATATGCACTTTTCTTTCTTCTTTCTTTCTTCAAACTCTCTCACCATCGGTCCTCCTTCTCATTTACTCACATTCACTCTTTTTCTCGAAGTCAAATTGGGAAAGAAAAACAGTTCTCTTGTATTCCCTCCTCGAAGCCTCCACCTTCTCTCCCCTTCAATAGATAAACCCCTTAACTCAAGTATATTTACACTTCTTCGTGATCTTGAGAGCCAAACTCTACTGCGTTAGTGGTTTAACTTTCTCCCATGTTTTATCATGATGACGATGTTGAATTGTTGAATGAAGGCCATAGGCCACCTTTCAGTGACCCTTGTCTCAAACCAAACCACATAGTAGGCCAGACGTTAATACGACTTTTACAATTAAGCTGAACTGCTTGTTTCCCCAAACTCGAATACAAAGGACAGTCACTCCGAAATTCATTGATAGGTTTTCTGTTCTACACAAGGGTCTCCTTTTTTCCAACCAAGCGTCATCATCATCAAAAATGCTGAAAATCCCTAAATTATCCAGTCACTTTAAATGAGTTTGACTTTGTCTAGCCATGTAATCATTCTGATTAGCAGTCTTCCAACAAACTAAAGGGGTACAGGGGGAAAGGGTTTGGTGGGGATTTTTGGTTTTTGCCAACTTTGGTTTCATTTTTCCGCTTGGGGCTTTGGAAGCTTGTCGCAAAAGAGATCTGCACAAAACTAGCTTTCTGGTGTGGTCGTGTTTGGTGGCCGTGTATTGTACAGAACATGGAATGCAATATTACTAAAATACAAGGTTGGGAATGAGCGGAATATTGCATGAAGTGTCGTGAAGATGGGGGCTCTACTTCTCTATGTTACATTCGATAGTTGTTTTGGGCATGGACACTGCGAACTGAGACGCCTTTGTGCTACTGGAAAAATGTGAAATTGATATATGGATAAATTTTGTTTGCTATACCAGGAGCAGGAAACAACGCTGTGACATCGAATCACAACCACGCTAACACGCCAACAAATAACTTTAAACGGCAAAATACCGTGGACTCGGCTACAATCAAAGAGAATACAGCACGTATCAGTGCCGCTTCAGCAGCAGGAGCGACGGGAAGCACAACGAGTAGTTCAAGGCCGACATCGGCTGCCGTTAAGACTGCAAATACACCTGTTCTGGACGTTTCGGGTATTGCTTCACTTCCGAACTTCATATATTACATTACATAGCACGTGCATCTACGTAAACTAATTGTTGTTTTTTTTATTGCGGCGGCTTATTTGCAGGCGCTGCCAACAGTCCGAAGCCTCGTGGAATTACTAAGTCAAATACAATGACGGGGAACCGACCAATCCCTGTAGGTGGATCAGTCGGTCGGCGTAGCACAATCGGTTACGAAGCGAAGGCGTCGTCAAATGAAAAAACTAATACGGTTGGAGACTCCGCACCAAGGTATGTTCTAACAACCATTTTGAAATTGCCGTCGCTTGGGAAGACATCGATTTCATTAAATAAAATGCTTGTTCTCTTCATCTATTGGCCCTTTATTTTTACAAAGACTTAAGCTATTGACTCGGATAAATGCATCTTGATGTATTACCACTTACTTTATGTTGCATATATGGCCTCTTTGGACGTTACATGATCTTTGTATGCATGTTCGGGCACCTAGATTACGTTCGTCCCTTCTTATTTTGTAAATTATTTTCTCCCTTCAGTTCTGTTTGTTTGATTTCGGTCGATACTTGCTGCATTGGCTTTGTTATCCTGGTCTCATATATTAAAGAGCGACACGTAGAAATGTACTAGTCGAGAGCAAATATTGGACGCACCTGTAAATCGCTTGGTTTATAGTTATCATTTCTTTCATTTTACCTTTCTGTAATGAAAGTGGCGATGAGTACGAATGAGGTTGAGAAGATGAGAAATGATAACTGTTGCTGTGTTGCTCTTTGTTCTGTGTCAACTCTATCCTTGGTTCTATCTCTCTGAATGGCACTCACACACAGTGGTGCTTTGTTGACCGTGGGGGAGGGTACACGCAAGGGTCACACGAAATCTGCCTCAATATCCGCTGCAGGCACGCGGCATTCTGACTTGCCACCGCTTGATACTAATATCGATTCGGCCCTTAGATCAAGGTATGTATGTCCTATCTACAAACTGAACACGAAAACTAGAGTTGACTTTCTTTTCGATAACGATTTATGCGTGGAACTACTGACGCTTGCTACTGAACTTTTCTCTGTGTGCGTGCGAATGTCTTCTCTGACAACTTTTATGACAATGTTAGACACGTAATATAACATGTGTGTCGTTTCAATGTAATTCTTGGGCTTGTAGCCGTGTAATCTATGGTTTTGGGGATTTGGGGTGAGAATCATTGTCGTGCAAAAGTCCCCTCAAGTGTGCATTTACTTGACGATTCACGACTCATTTTGGGTTGATAGGTAATGCTTTACAAGTTGATGATGTTGAAATGATGTGATTTCTAATTTCTTTCCAGCACGAACAAAACAAATGTAATGACAACCTCGGTGGCAAACAGAACGTCGTTTCCAAGAAATGTGCCGAGTCGTTCCACATTTCACAGCGGGCAAAACCGGCCCCGGAATCACACAGCGAATGCATACACGGCTTTAACTACCCAAGACACATCATCAATTAATCCGGCGGCACGATCCTCGTTCTTCTCAAAACTGTCATCGCGCTTCTCCAAGAGACCAATGGAGAGCACAGCCCCCACGTCTAAGCTCCCTGGGTAAGCTTCCCCTCTTTTATTCACAAGGTACGACCCATGTAATTTCCTCTGGTTTTAACACAACAATCAATCAAACAAGCAAACCACTTTTTCCGGGGCCCTGTTTCTAATCCCACTTTTCCTAGTCGAGTGTGTGCGCTGGTGCGAAGGTGGTGCGATCCGTTGTTCAACTACCCTCAACTCAATGTCCTAATCTGAATCTAATTTAAAATAGAGGTTTGTGTTTCACTCATGGCGAGAACTGTAGATGATCCGGGTTTAACACTTTCAAGCCTCGTGTAGTACCTCCATTTCCATTTTATACTCAAAATGGGAACAAGAGAGATTTTCTGTATCCCCCTGCACCACTGCACTCACTGGAAGTGTCCATTGTTGAGCTTGTGGTGGTTAGCATGCGGAGACTGGAATGGTGTATGCAATTAACTTAACTCCGTAGCTGGAAGTCGTCTGCATCAGTCAATCAATCCGTAGAATTAGACATTTTTTACTTAACATTCTGTTATTACTACTGCCTCCCTTGGGAAACACATCCCTCTTCTTCCTCACTCACCTGTCGTTGTAGTGTGAAGATGCACGTTTGTGGTGGGGCTAGCTGTGTCTTGATAACTAACATGGGATCAAACCTTGTTAAAACACTGGAATTCGAGAATTTTTGATATTACCGCTTTGTACAAAGGCTTGATTTTGTTACAGGAACAACTCAAACGACGAACATGTAAAGCCCCGCTCGTTACGATTCACTTTTAGTATGAAGACTACATCCGCCAGAGACCCGAACGAAATTATGGCAGAGATTCGAAAGGTAACTGTTAAGTTCGATCTTGTATGTTGGAAGGCAGAATAGAAAATGTGCACTCGCCACTCCTCTTCACAGTACATTTATGGACTACATATTTGTTCTCGACAATGCATATGAGTGGGCAAGTGGGCAAAACTCCTGCCTTCCAACATTGAGAAAAAGCCTTAACCGCTATGCATGAGTTGGAAACGGAATCTTTTATGTACTGAATGTTTTTTGATGACCCCCGTGCTGGTAGGTCCTGGACGCGAACAATTGTGATTATGAGCAACGTGAGAAATTCCTGCTTCTGTGTGTTCACGGTGACCCGAACACAGACTCTTTGGTGCAATGGGAGATCGAAGTATGCAAACTACCTCGCCTATCCCTCAACGGTGTCCGTTTCAAGCGCATCTCCGGAACTTCAATTGGATTTAAAAATATCGCGTCCAAAATCGCCAATGAGCTCAAACTGTAATCAAGTATAGTAGGATAGATGTCTAGACAAAGATCCGAGATCAAATCATGTTAACAAAAAACTAGAATTATCCTCTTCTACGACGCATTCAATTCAGAAGCTCCGGTGATTGCCCTTGTCAGTGCTTCAATGTTTTTGTAATTGTTCGATCCCTGTCAGTTTTCTACAAAATTGATGACGGAACACAAACGTGGACTAGTGAAGCAGTTGTTAAAACATCTTGAAACGGAAACGGAAAGTCCATCCCAGCAAAAAAATAAAATAATCCAGTGTTGTTGTGCATGCCCTTCTCCAATTGCATCAAAAATCCAGGACACGCAGAGTGTGCAGGACTTTTTTTCAGAAAAAAAAACTTATTATATACGCCCTGTCATCCACTTCTAAAAAATCATAAGTTATTATGCAATATATATGTAAGTGTATATGCTCATCGAAGGTCAAGGAACGAACATAACGAAACACTCCTCACGTTGTTGTAATAGTTCTTCACAAGTTCTCAACGCCTCCTCCTCTGACAGCTTTTATGTCGCAAGTTCAGTTTATATATTATTGTATTGTTGCCTCCTCTGGCTGTTGTTACACCGTAAATCTAGAGTAAAAAAATGAAGCAAAGAGTAAACACAAGTGATCAAACACGTTAATACAGTATAGTAAGTTACTCTATTATATTATTATTATTACAATTATTATTACTTTTATTCGTACCGTCAAAACACTATTGTCTGTATTAGTAAAAAAGAAGAAAGAATGCAACAAGCCATTAGTACACTGTAATTTAATATTATTGTATTATGAAGCGCATTGTAAGTCAAATGTGCGGAAAGAATTCAAGCAAAAATGAATCTTCGACTCTACTAAAACTAATGTACCGTGTTGCTGAGCAAATACCTTTTCATGTTCTGTTTCATGTTTTACTTGACAATGTCGAATACTGTTTCAACTAATAATAATACTGATGGAAGTAAAAACACTTTTTTCGTCTCCGTTTTAGTGATCCGATAAAGTTTTTGTGCGTTGTGGATGAGTTGAGTGTGGAACATAAATTCTCATGAGACCTTTAGGCGTGTGCGTTCATGGTGACAGGTTCCCCGCCGTGTTCTCAAGTCAGCGGAAAAATGGATGCCACCACCACCTTTGTTGAGCGTTTCAAAAAAAGAGCCACTGATTAATTTGATATATGATGAGCTACCCTACATTGATTACCAATCCGTCGTAGGTTTAGCCATTCTTGCCTTCTTTTCCCATTCCCATTTTATACGCGAGTTCCAATGTTGACTTGAACCTCATTAAGACTATCATATCCTTTTAGCGTGCACATCATTGTGAAGCAAATGAGTGATGGTGGAGGTTATTGTGTTGTTGGAATATATTTATACACATTTACAAACCTCTAATGTTTGTAAATGAGGCGCAGTCTCACGCGAGGCGACAAGGGCAAAAAAAAACTCGGACTGACTCGAAACAAATCTAACCGCAGAAAGCAATTCAGAAGAAACACAAACCCGTTTTCAGTGCTGCGACAAGTTTTCTTTACAACTTGCATGATCCTTTGTAGATAGAAGACAAATTATGTGTAACTTAAAAGGTAGAAAGTTATAAGAAACGATAAAATGGAGAAAATGTCTGCGTTCATGGTGCGTTCATACATAAATACGTACGTGCTTGTATACACTTACCGTTTTCCTCTCTGAACTTACAATGATTATATGGTTCATTACTGGCTGAAATGTTTCATTGATAATGTTTGATTAATTGACTGATTGAATGATTGATAAATTATGTTGTAATAGTGGAACTGCAATTATTATGATATACGTGCTACATAATATGAAAAGTAAAAAGCTAGTGACAGTGAGTTTGAAAACAACAAATTCAAAAAAAACAGAGGGTCTTTTTTTCTTTTTCGTATGAAATCATTGCTGTCTACAGATATGATTTTTCCACAATCCTCCACGGATATGATTTCAGTCCTCCGACTACATATTTCAGGAATTCCAAAGCGGAAACATAACATGCCTCCTCCATGCATGCATATACATCCTAAACAAATACATTTTTTCTTCGGGTTTGCGTCAAGTTCAGAAATGGTCTCTCGAATTTCAGGTTAAGATTAATGAAAACTCAACATCCTTAATTATATAAACTCATTGCCATTTATCACGTTCATTTCGAGTAGTTTGCATTATCACAGTTTTTCTAAACGGAGGCTGGTACAATAGAACCATTAAAATTTAGAAGTAGCGACAAGCTCATAGAGAATATTGGTTTGGTAATCATTTTCTCAATTGCCAAACGGGTTGAAATTTGATTTATTTCCCCTGAAAAGATATAGTTTACGTCATATTTAGTTATGCACTTAATATATTCGTCAACGGTTTACATAATGTAAGTGCTGCAAATTATCAGTCCCAAGTGTCCAAGTCCCAACCCATCATGGTTCTCAAAGAAAAGTTGAATATTTGTTTAAAAGAATTCCAAATTGCCAACAAATGCATATACCATACATGTGTGCACAACTACACAAGTACATGATATATTATACACGAGTACGCCCTTTAAAATCGCTGATGCCGAACCGACCCTTCTGTCGTCATCAAACATTCACTCAGCTTTCACCACATGACCGCAGCATATAGTAAATCGACGAATTGGTATATACCGAAATCCAATAGCTGTGCTTTCGCCCAGCAATTCGCACATGTGTGTAATAGGGTGGCGTGTGCATTTGCTACCGGACGACAACGTTTCAGTGGCCATGGACAAGGTTCCTCTGTGCCTCTGTGGCGTGTCGCATGGATACCAACCGTACCAACAAACAATTTTTGGTGAAAATATATCATTCATATTCACACGTATTTATCTCTTTCAGAGTAAAAGCATTTTTCTCCTTACAAATTGGCAAGTACGAGCACTTTTCAGGATTTCATGCACCCAATCTCTCCAATGTACGGATACAATACAACGTAATGTGAATACAACGCTTTCTGACCAAGACCTTTCGATATATAAAATTGAATAAATTAGCTTTTCATATTTACAAGCGTTACTAACTTTACAAAGTTTGATTACAATTATTATTCGCTTCACTGGATACTGGATTTCAACTGAAATCGTCCATTTTTTAAAAGTTCAACTATGCTGGGTGTGCTTTCCCGTTTGTAATTTACACATGGCGTTCACATTACTGTCGACTATCTCTATATTACCGTGACGCGTGCTGAAGGGCTCATATTTTTATGTCTGTGTAAATGGGTAATTGTTTGAGATTGAGCATTTCTCGCGTTGGTCTGAGTTGGTCTAAATGGCGAGTGGCAACAAGTAAGATCTTAGTTTATTAGTTCGTCCGAGTTTTCCATTACGTAGACTCAATGTGCAATGTGTCACATTTCAATACAAATCAGTCCAGTAAATGTTTTTGTGATACAATCTTTTTTGCAGAGTTCAAAAGAAAATGCATTTCAATACTCATTCTTGGGATGCAAGCCTCAGGGAAAAGCACAATTGCGCTTCGCTTGTACAAATGTAAGTTCATTTAAACATCATTAGCACCACGGAGTCTTCTCTCTGATTAGAACACATGAGTCATCATTATTCACTATCAATAATGGACAAAAATATTCGATATTTGAAAATAAAGTCCACGATAACTCGAAATAAACATTTAATTATTATTTTAAATTAAATAAATATTTTGAAATATTTATAAGTAGCTTTTTATCCGAAGATTAAAACACGCTAGCATAGCAAACTGAATTCATACGATACAAAATCTAAATCTGTATGTATGTAATCTGAACACCGTAACAAAATGCAGATATTTTGAGATCGAGACTGATCGAGACGCATTAAATCTGTGATGTCCCTTTTTTGGTCCTCGTCTTGACTTTCCATGTCAAACTGAATATAAAAACGAATATAGAACAAAATGTGTGTCGAGTGTCGGGGAACTATGATATTAGGATAGACCACGAGACGGCAGTGAGTGAGAGATGTCTCCGATTTTGTTGTCACTTACTTGGTTAATTTCTCAACCAGTATGAATGCAATTTTCCAGTTAGACGAACTCTTCCGGATCTGAACTACGTTCAAACAAAGGGCTTCAACTCGTACACAATTAAACGAAATAAAACAACCATTAATATTTACGATCTTGGTGGACACCCAGGCATACAGGAACTCTGGGATCATTACTACGCTGATGTAAGCAACGTTTGTACCCTTCACTTAACGCAAGAATCTATGTTCAAATACATATTTTGTGACCCAATCTTGCATGCACAGAGCCACGGAATAGTCTTTGTCGTTGACACGAGCCAGCGAGAAACTTTACCCGAGGCCGGTCAACTTCTTTCCTCCGTTTTAAATGATCACAGGATACGAGGAAAGCCTATTCTTTTGTATGTCACCTTTGGACACTTTTGTGCTCGTTGTTCCTGAAAAATTGTCGGAAAAATTGGATTGAAAATTATGATATTATCACGCATATTCCAGATTAGCAAATAAAATTGACTTGGAAGGAATCGCGGAGGCTGAGTTGGACAGCATGCTGAATCTCCAACAACTGGTGAACTCGGTCCGTTGTCTTACCAGATTAGACGTGTCGAGTGCAACGGACTTGAAAAATGACAAAGGCATTTTCCAAGGATTCAAGTAATGTTTCCATTCAACATTGATGTCATCCATAACATTGGATCCTGGTTATGACACTGAAATTTGAATCCACTTTTAGGTGGCTCATATCCTACATCGAATCCAACTACGCAGACCTAAATGCCCGAGTGCTTTCAGACACGCTGGAGGAAAAGAACAGAGAGAAGGCGAGAAGAGAAGCAGTCAAGGCTGCTCGTGCTGAAGATCAAGCTACATGCGATCAGGATGAACCTCATCTTCCAGATGGCGAAGACAGCGGGATGCCCGAGCCTGTTCTCGTACAAACTGAGGAAGGGAGAGGAGTGCTTGTGGTAGAAACTAACGCAGAGGCGGATACTCAGAGCGGAGAAAATTCTCCTCCTCCAAACCCAACAATGGGGAATGGCGAAGCTCCTTCTGCCCAAGCAACCGTTCCAGTGTCTCACGCCCCAACTCACCCAAAGAGACCGGAAACATCTTCAGCGAACTCACTAAATAAATCTCAAGGCAATCCTCAACCTTCAAAGTGGAAATGGTCTTCCTCGTCACGTGTCCAACCGGAACCTTTACCGAGAAAGTTGGAGGCACCCGGATTCCTTCCTGGAGTGGATGGGAATGTTACAACATCGTTTCTAGTTGATAAACCTGTGAGGCTGCCTCGGCTCAGGTCTCCAAAATCTCGCCAAGAGATAATCAATCGAATTGAAGATCATGAAGGCAACGAGGAGAAGAGCGACGGGAACAGGACGGACCCCTTCACGAATGCATTTATAACTAACAGCAATGCGACATCTTATGGTGACAACAATGATAAATATAACGACACGAAAGACTACAGATTTCGGAGAATTTCGCAAAGGCTTTCTCCCGAGGGCGCTGACTCAGATGATGGCATTGTAAATCTGGCGTATGAGCACAATGAAGACCTCAGTTCCGACTCCACACCAATCAGTGGAAGGAGGTTTGCTGGAGACACGACGGGTTTAGAGGTGTGTACATCTGTTCAATTATAATTTTAGCTTGACTCTGATAGCCATCATGCCCATTATGTCATAAAGCATTTTAATGCAGCTTCCATCTCGTGAGCTGTTTACGGTCACAACGCTAGCTGAAGTACACAAAGAACGAAAGGGCTCCACTTCCACCCACGACTCTATTCCCATGTCTGTCACTTCGATGCTCTCAGAGACAACAGATGTAGCAGATGAGGGCCAGCTTGCCGTTCCCGTAAAAGATCCTGGATTGAAATCCGAAAATCGTGGAACTTCAAAGAACCAAGGTTTTGCAAGAACTTTTGACCGTCGTTATATATATCTCATGAAAATTGACGAAAGCTCATTTCTATTCGAATTTTGCTTGTAGGAAAGGCACCAAAGCGTCTGAAGTTCCCTTCCCGAAACAAGACCGCTCCGGTGCCTCCGGGTGCCATGGGGGATGTAGAAAAGCCAGCGGACGCTAATCGGAGCTCTGTTGATTCATGATTTATCCATGTCGAATCGACATTTATACAAGTTTGTTGTTCTGTCAGCAAAATTGGAAACATTGGACCTTCAAACCCGAGCGAAGATTCAGGACGCCGTAGCTGACTCACTAGCTTTTACTTCCAGGCTACACGTCTCCACTATACTCTCGGCTCCTTGGCTCTGCGACTTATGATTCTAATTTGAATAACAGGTCAGCTTTCGGGTCACGACATGTGCATGGCTACTGAAAACTGAAATACTCAGCATTCAAAATTGACCGTGATTAATTTGCAGATGCGAGTTTATAGCTGTCCGTGTTCTTGCGTGTTCCAGCGCATGTAAAGCTGCTCTAGAGTTAAGCTAGTAGCTACGTCGAAAGATTAAAATAGGATATTGTATTTTATTTTATACATTTTATTGTTTTTATTGTAAATCGTAAATTTTCGTATTTTAAATTTGTACTCCCTGTACATAACATCATTATGTATTTGTACAGTAAACGTATTGATATAATTTATGAATACAAATTTTTGTATTATGACGAATGTGATAAAAGCATGTCCTTTCCTTGTTCCGTACAGGCTTTGATGTATGCTACAAAGTATGTACAAAACATACTCGTGGTGACTCACTTTGTCTTTCATCGTCGTAGAAAGAAAAATATGATGTACTTGTTTATCAGTGTATTTGGCCAGTGTGATATGCAAGCTAGGAATTTGCGAGATAGCATAAATATGCATATATAGCCTAAGGAAGAATAACAGTATAGCCGCATATACTTACGATTAGTGACTAATGCAAACGAGTAGTTTCGAAGAACAAGAAAGTTAAATATTGCTCTGAATTAGAAGTTGTGGGAGAGGAAAGACAGTCTAGTTTAAATAAAATAAATGTATCATATCATAATAATAAGTAGTCCTGCGAAAATGCAGATTCACAAAGCACCGACCTTCCTAATTGGACAGTTGTATGAGTGTACTTACTCGCGAGTTATATTCATTGTCCTTCGGACGGAGTCCGGTTGCATTGATGTTAGTTGTGCTTTTAGGGTTGTTTGGCTTATATACGGAATCGGAAGACTCGATACCTTTCACAAGTAGCATGGCTTTCAACTGTGAGAACGTTGGTCGCTGGCCAGGATCAATACTCCAGCATTTTAACATTATCGAATACCTACAAACCCCGAAACATTTTAAGTTTTTACATGATTAAAAAGCAGACGGTTGAGACTGGACTTTGAGACGGTTGAGTCTGTTCTGCATCTACAAAAGGCTTAATATATTTATTGACATACATCCCAGATTTCCCGTTACAAATTGGTTCTTCGAGATGAAGTCCTCGTTCCAATTGCACCTGGAAATCTAAACTCCACGAGCGCCCGGCCGGGGTATGGCAAATCTCCTGAATAACAAATAACAAAATCCGTTCCAATCACTTTGATATCAGTAGACCACGCAAATCATCTCCATTGGTGCATACAGTTTTTACCGTGAGAGTAAATTTCCCAAACTGTAACCCCGTAACCCCAAACATCTGTTTTTTCATTAAATTTCAAGTTTCGAAGGGACTCAGGTGCCATCCAACGCCAAGGCAAAGGTTCTTGCTGTGTTTTCACATAATTCGTGTAGTCATAAAGTCGGCGTGACAGGCCAAAGTCACATATTTTTGCCGTTTTGTCCGAAGTAAGAAGAACATTTCTTGTTGCAAGATCCGCGTGGACGACCTACATGAACAATTTTTAATGGTATTTCCCCAACTTTACTGGCTGTATACGTAAGTTAAAGATAATCAATTCAAGGTGAAAGTCGAAGTACATTTTTTGACGCAAGAAACTCCATTCCAAGCGTTATTTCAAGCGTCCACTTGCTCAGATCAAGAATGTTGGTTTGTTTGAAAATGGAATCGCTGTTCCCCATTTCGCCACCGTCTTGAAGTAGATTTCCGCGCTCGTCGGTGACCACCTCATATCGAATTCGGTTCGTCCGAAGATACTTTTCCAATGAGCCGAGTGAGCACAACTCAATAAAGACTTTCACGTTACCTTTCGAAATATCGGAAGTGTTAGCCCCAAGTATGCCAACAATGTTCTCGTGTTTACCAAGATGTGATAGCACTTTGATTTCAGAAAGTAGCCCTTTCAGGGCCGTTGTCGGGCATCCTGGTTTTGCCATTTTAATCGCGACGTCTGTTACCTTGTTCGCTTTCTTAATGCTCCCCCGAAACACAGCTCCAAACGCTCCAGTTCCCAACGGACATCGTTCATCTGTCAAGTTGTCAACACGGAACGTGAACAGATATTTCATAAATGACTACGGAAATTTAGAAAAAAAAAATAAAAGACGAACCAATTGTATATGACCGCTTTGGAATTTCTATATGTTTATTGTAGGCCACGTTGAAGGCTCCCAAAATGTGCTCATATTCATCGGAATTTGGATTATTTGTAGACCCCTTAAAAAACTCGACTACTTCCTGTTGCGTCAGTCCCCCGGAGACGACTTTGTTCATGACCCTTTTATACATGAATATCATGGAAGCAGTGACAATCGCCACGAGAATGAGACTCGTCGCCGCTGCTATTACCACAACGCTTATTGTATCTGCTTTTGAATCTGAAGCATCTCCATTTCCATTAACATTGAGCGGTTTCAAAGGTGGTGTTGTGTTAGGTTTAGAATGCTTGGGTGGTGAAATTGTAGATTGACTTTCTAATTTCATCGCAATACTTTTTTTCTCCTCAAACACATACTGAGACGTATCATAGTACGAACGGTTCTCGATAAGCCTCCACCATCCTTGCGTTTTTACACCGGTACGGTACGAATAAATACGGTAAGGGTTATCGAAGGCTTCGTCTAAGACGACCAACTGTTGGGACTTCTCCGCCCAATCATTCATTCGTTCCCAGAAGCGAACCAAATTTATGTAGTTCACCGTGCCGTTCTCAGCAGTATCCGACCAGTCGCTCTGAAATCCTATTCGAATCTGTTCATTGGATCCACTCCTTTTAATCTTGTTTGTGCAAGCGTCGAAAAATGTGGTAAATCTTTCAAAGTTTGTGTCAGCCGCAGTGAACAAGTCTTCATTGTTGGACCACAAAGTGAAAATGACTTGGTCGAGAAGGGGTAAAATTGGAACCAAGTACGAGGTCAGTTTTTTCCTCCTTGATCCGGATTTTACACAATCCTCGTGTTCAAGACGAGCCCCAAGTTTATAGTTGAATTCAGCGTTCTCCATTAGCTGTTGCCGAGCATATTCCAAATGATGTTTTGTTCTTTCCACATTTATCGAATCGAGTTTCGTGTAGAAGAATAGAATTGTTTTCACAGTGCCAGGATAAATTTTGTTTGCCTTGTTTGCGATTTCTATTGTGTGATGCAGATTGGTGTCGAGAGTAACGCTGTTTTCTGAGTCGCTCATGTAATTCATGAGTAGTTCAAGAGGCTGCTCATTCTCTTGTCTGTGAAACCTGTTGAATGTCGCTATCGCAGTGGGTATTAACCCCACCGAGTTAGCTGTAAAATTATCTTACATTTAATAGTTCAGCCAAAGTATGGGTCATAGAGTTAAACTGGCTGTCGTTATATTTTTAATGGCTTTTTAAATTGCTTGTATAATTTCGGAACTTTCAGATTCCGTACCTGGATCATATTTAGGATCTTTGCTATTCCCGACACTTCGTATCATTACTCTTTTAAATGTTGTAGAAATTTTTGTAATCAATGGAATCAAATCGGATTCTGAATACGCGGCTGGTTCTCCCTTGTCTTCGGCTGCGACATACGGGTCAAACCAGACGGCTAAGTTCTTTTGACTAAATTCGGCTCCCTGAAGGAATTAAAGTTTCAAGCTTCATACTTTACCCCAGAGAAATTGATGTACAGGCAAACATGTTATGTGTAAGCTCACCCAACAACCTGGAATAATCTGAATTACTGCAAGTACAAGTCCACACAAAATTCGGATGTCCATCGCTTCAAGTGACATTTAGTAGAATGTTTTTATTTGTTGAACATGGTGTATTAGAGTAGGGAGTTTTTAATAAAATTACTTCTTGACCTCATTTACACACTCTTTCAAGCGTTTGTATACGCACGAAATTGAAGATATGGATTGAGTTGAAGTCCTATCTCAACGTTTCGTTTCAATTTCAACTCTGATACAGAGATATTTTAAGCATTTTTATTTCTCGAATATTGCGATGATATGTATTAATGTATTTCTTCCTTCCATCAGGATTTTCTCTGGCAAACCATGCACGAAATTGGAAATTATTCATAGCATCATGCGGCTTTTTGGTTTTCCAACCTCCGGTTGAATTTTTTGGCAAAAAAGTATGTGCCTTGTAAATGTGGATGACGTGTTGCGCTCGCTGAGGATGGGAAGATGATTCAGATGATTCCGTTATCAACATGTATGATCAGTGTGGTTTAAGTGCATAGAAAATTGAAGTCTTGTGATAAACGATTTCATGCACAGTCACAGTGTAAGGGCGTTTATGAAGAAAACGAGTGTTAAATGCGTGCAAGAAACCCCTGGAATGCTTTTTCCACAAATTCTCTGGACGTTTGAAACAATTTGAAATTGATTTATTTGATGCTTTCAGGCGGCCAAAACTGTATGTGGACATATATCAAATTTATTTTTCTGATAGGTTTGTTAGGTAGTTTAAAAATTAATTAGGCAATTGCGGGCGTGTTTGTCGTAATGTAGAATACTTCAGACATCTGCGTTAACGCTCTAGGATAGTTTCCAACTTATAAACGTAAACAGAATGATTTGTCATTTTCAAGGTTAAAACGTCAAACTAGCCATAATTATGATGAGAAGTTTAGTGGACTAAAGTCATTAGCAAGTTGCTTCAGCTCAGCATGTCCTAAACTTGTGTTGCCGTACAATTTGTGAAATATTTTATTCTGGAAAATGAAAGGAAATGTCATGCAAATATGAACCTGCGTTGACTGATGATCAATCAGATAAATAATGACACATAAAATGCAAACACCATACTATCATGCACAATAATAAGCATAGACTTGGGTATATCATGAGCCACCTGAATGCAATTAAGACAAGACAAGAACTCTCTAACGAGAGATGTGCTGACAAATTCTCTTGTCTAAATCGATTGCATTGCATCTTTTGCTTCGTCATCCAGCTTCTTGACATCTTGACCAATTGACATTTCGGCCAAAAATGATCCAAGTGTTGTATCAGAAGAGTGAAATGGGTGTGCAATGTACAATACATATATAGCTCGCGGAATGAAAGGTTGGTCAAAGTTTATCCCATCTTCACGCTAATTTATAAAAACAGAAAAACACATTAAGTCAAATGTATGTGTTGACACTTGACAGACACCATTTTCTTGATAATGAGCATAATCATGAATATGTTTGTAGCGTGGTGAAGGATTTCAGTTGGATACTAAACGCTGGCAGAGGAGGAACTAGTTTCGTGAACTTGGCAAAAAATGTTACTTCTTCTGCTCTCAGTAATTATCGCCGTTGTTGCCGTTGTGCTGACTAGTTTACTATTGTATGCACGATGGCACTATGGGAAGTTGGAGAAAATGGGAATTCCCGTTGTGAAGCCTCATTTTCTGCTCGGAAGCACATACAACTTGTACGACAAGGCACCTCCCATTCAGGATATTGAGTGGATGCATAAATAAGGCACTGTTTTTGGGGTATCGTATCATTCAAGTCATACATCACCAAACATAATTGAAACCATTATTATTATGATGACTTGAATAACTAACAACGTTTTTGGGACCGATTTTGTACAATTGCACTTGCAGGTTTACGAAGGACGCTTTCCACAGATTTTCGTTTGCGATGCGGAACTGATTAGGTTGATTACAGTGAAGGACGCGCAGCACTTTGACGCAAAGCGACTCCTCGAATTCAATGATTCTATGCTAAACGAAATGCCTGACTTCCTTCCTGGAGAAAAATGGCGAGTTGTGAGGGGTACTGCTACGCCCGCTTTCAGCAGTGCGAAAATCAAGTTGATGAATATGCCGTTTATCAGTGCGGCCAAGGATTATGTCGAGGATGTCAAAGATAGCATCCGGAGCAGTAAGTTTGGCGGTGAAGGCAAGATGGAAAGAGTTGCGGTTGATGAGTAAGAAAGATTAAGATCTTGTTAAATCTGATGCTGGTTTGATTTGTGATGTCACGTTGGTCAATATTTGCGGTTTCTTTACCAGTTCGATTTGTACCATGCTCACGGATTTAGTGTTCCGCTCCTGCTTCTCAATTGAAATCGCAGACAGATTTAACCCAAACCATCCGTACCAGAAATTGCTGCAGGATGTGATGAGTCCGCCGGCACTAAGGTTTCCTTCTATTGTATCATGGGCATGTGAGTATACAAATATTCATTTTTATTTCACTTGTGCATGGCCTGAGCGTGATTTACATTGTGACTTGTTCACAATTTTTTCAGTTTCGTTTCCTTTCATTCTGAAGTATATTCCGGGCACACTCCTGAGCCCCGAAGCGGGACAAAACTTCGTCAAAGTTTTTAAAGCGATTATGAGCGAAAGGCGGAAAAGTGGAAAGAAATATGGTGACGTGGTCGACCTCCTCCTGGAATGGGAAGACAAACTGGGCACGGAGGAAATGAAGAGGCACAACATCACAGAGGATACTATTATGTGCGAAGCACTTATCTTCTTCTGGGTCGCTCAAGACCAAATCAGCACAATTATGTCAACCATGCTTGTCCACATCGCAAGGAACCCAGAAATTGAGAAGAAGCTCTTGAATGAAATCTCCAGCGTATTTGAGAAGCACGATGGAAAAGTAGAGCACGAGCAACTGCCCGAACTTTCATATTTATTGGCTTGCATTCAAGAAGCCTCTCGGCTCAATCCCTACTTTTACCGTATGGAGCGGGTCTGCACGAAACCCTGGAAGAATGAAAAGTTTAAACTGAACATTCCAAAGGGGATGACAATTCAAGTGCCGATTTGGGCAGCGAACAGAAATCCCGATTATTGGGAAGAACCAGAGAAATTCATGCCGGAAAGATTTCTCCCTGAGAATAAAGACAAGTTGCATCCATTCGCATGGACAACTTTTGGTCACGGACCGAGAAATTGTCCTGGGAAAAGGTTTAGCATGGAAGTTATGCACTTGATTAGTGCGTACATTCTCAAAGATTTGAAATTTGAGTTGAGGCCTGATTCCCAGATTAAATTTAAGGCAGTTAGCCCGTGGATGTTTGCACCGCATGAGCATGTCTATATGGATATCGTTGAGAGATCACATGCATAAAATATTTTTCAATCTGATTTAATTTTTCTTTCAAACAAATGAATAATTATTGCAACTCGAAATTGATATTTGTTCAAAATTCCGTACAGTTATACATTGTGTTAATTTTGAAAGCATCCTCAGCCGTTAGACCACCAAAATTGTCCCCAGTACCGAGAAATCTTAGCGGGAATCTTTTCCTTGTTGTAATTGACGGATTGGATCTATCCCAGGAGAATGCCCTGGAGGAAAAATGCATTACGCTGTGGTAGTCGTAACCTCCTGTTGCTCTCTCTGGGCTTGTATACCAAATCCCTGTCCCATTTACTAAAGGTTCCGGTTCAATGGTCCCTGCTGACCAATTTTCTGTTGTTCCTCCAGTCTCTGGAGTTGGTTCTTCATCTGGGGCCCCCATCTCTGGATAAGTTACTGACTCACTCTCCTCTGTTGTACTGGTGTCCATCTTCTTCTGGAAATGTCGCCAGTATCCTATATAATTCAGACAAATCCCTTGCAGATAATTTGAACTTTATGGAATAAAAATGTCACATTTGATAAAAATTTGAAGTTGCATTCTACTTTTTTGGATATTATTCCAACGGATCATAATATAGTCATCCCTGTCCATTCTTGATTGCTCGTGCCACAGACCGATTGCGTGGACAAGTTCATGAATCACGGTGGTTTTATGGAGACAGCCCGGTCCAAGATTTAGCTGTTGCATTCCACCTCTTGCCACTTTTCCAACAGATGAGAAGCAACCACCTTGTCGGAAATTTGTTATCAGTAAATAGTCTTTTTGGTCTCGACGATGCTTGAAGCGAATGCAGGTTTTCGCTGTGATGTCCTTTATCGCTTCCAGAATAGCTTGTCGCTCAAAGCTGCGGAGAGTGTGATGGTACACCAATGGAATCACACCGTTCTCCCAAGGAGAACTGGTCGACGTATATGGATCGAGTATGATATCGCCCTCAAAGTGAAATCCTCGTTCATGAGCGAATCTCTGGTAATGATTGAAGGGTCTTGGTCTCCCTGCTAAAATAAGAAATACAACGTTAATGCACTTGCTGAGGATTTACCTGCTGTTGTCAGTTTTCTGATTGGAAAAATGGTAAACCTATTGGAAACGTTTTAGTCGGCTTTTCTGATGCGCATCCCACAAGTGCAAAAGAGAGAAAAATGAAGAAACGTAAAGTTTCCATGTCGGGAATCGGGAAAGCAAGACAAAGGCACAGTTAGAACTTCAGAAGCTGCCAAAATAGGTATGACTAACTGATTGTTTCAACGTTGGCCTTTTATATCGGATTGCACTATTGTTAACCTTGTTATAATTCCAAATGCTTCTACTACATACATATTTACTCACGATCAGCCTAGTTTGCTCATCTGCAATTCGGTTCATCCTTTCCAGGGAGCAACAATGTTTGTTGCGGTGCTCACTTTCGAAGTATGTCATGTCATTGGAACTCTAGATTCGCAAAAAAAGTTATGTCATTGTTTACAGTAATTCCATTTCCACTTCAACAAATCATTTTGCAATGCACTTTTAGCACTCCTACACGTGACATACAATGCCAAATCAAAGTGTTGAAGTTGAGTTGAAAATAAGACTTTAGATAGGAGGCTTTCCATCGGCCTATTATACGAACATTGTTCAGGCAGGATCATTCATAACCGAATTTTTATGATGCTATGAGAAAGACGTGCTTATGGCTGTGGCTTGTTTGTCTGGTCAATTAAGTATGCTACATGCCGCCAAGTTTTCAGAGGTGACTACCCCCAAAGGAAAATGCATCGTTGGGTTTACTTGTGTATGTCAAAATGTCTTGGAATATGTGGTTAACTATTCGAATTTCGTTTTTATTTAAAACCTTTTCTAGGTGATCAAACGAATAAGTTTCAATACAATAAATATTCTTAAATATTGCAAATAAATCTTTTAGCTAGCTCCCTTTGCAGTTATACATTCTGTTTATTTGCAGAGCGTCCACTTCTGTCAATCCTCCATTGTGATCTCCTTTACCCAATAGCCTTAAGGGGTATTGACGCTTTGTCGTAATTGTGGGACGGGAATAATCCTTCGCGAAAGCGTTGAAAGAATAATGCATCACGCTCCGGTAATCATAATCTGTTCCGAAATGATTCAAGCCGGAATGTTTGCGAAATTCACTCCAATAATCTGTCCAATAAAATACGCACAAAATATTAAAACCAAAACTCATGTGCAGTTGAGATGAAGCTAATGCAAGGCAAAGGTGATGTACTTCTCGCAATATTATTCCATTGGACAGTGACAAATTTGTCACGGTCCTCCCTTGACTGTTCATGCCAAAACCCCACCGCATGGACAAACTCATGAATCACCGTCGTCTTGTGGAAACATCCTCTTCCCAAGTTCAGTGTTTGTCCTCCTCTCCTCGCATTGCCCACGTAGGAGAAGCAGCCCTGGTTGAAATTCGTCACCCAAACATAGTTCCTCTCGCCGTTCCGTGGTTTAAATCTTATGCACGTTTTCGACTCGATGTCCTTCATCGCTGTTTGAATTAGCTTGCGTCCATTCTGTCCTGTACGAAACAATATATCAATCCTAATTCCCTTCCAGTTGAGAGATAAAGATTTCCCTAATTTTAAAACAATTATTTTATGCTCACCGATGTTCCTATGAATCAAGTATGGAATCACTGCTCCAGCCCACCGGGCAGCATCCGATCCTGCCCTGGTATCTGGTTGGAGCAATATATCCCCTTCAAAGTATTTACTTCTCTCATTTCCAAATGGTCTATCTGCAAATGCACCTACGCTCATACAACATTTTAAAACAGAAAACAGTCATTAAAACTTTTCAAATTTGTCCGACAAAGAAATAAAGGGGTACAAATTCTACCGCTCCATATTCCTCCAGGATTAGCCAACAAAAGCAGGAGAATTACAACAGAGTTTTGAACAACTATCTCCATTTTCAGTTTTCCCTCGACGGCAACTAAAACTCAACATCAGTTTTCCAATACGAAATGACGACTGAAGCTTCCTTTACCAAATCCGAAAAGCAAACCAGCGTGCTGACTAAAAGTCTCCAAGAATTAACTGTACATTACGAACACGAATTCGAAGAAAGTTGAACTAGGCTTTACACATCTCGGCTGTCGTCATCATTTGATCATTTTAGTAAGCACTACGCTAACGGCTGAAATGCTCATTTTGACCTTTCGATGCAACAAAACATATTCAAATATTTGTGGAGACGATGAGTAACTCAATTCAATAGAATTCCCAACTTTCATTCTGAAATTAGCAGTGAAAATGGACACCGCTTTTGTGCAAGGTCCAAAAACTAACATTTGCTTAACAAAAGAATCCCCTTTCCCTATGATTATTTTGTTAACATTGCTTTGTTGTCATTTGCGGGTTCTTGTGCTGGTTAGCATTTGAACATGATGAGTATGACGCACTTAATGCAGTTTTGAGTGGGATAGCCACATAGCCGCATATATCAACACATGTGATGCAGGGTACATTTTTACTTGAGTAAATTGACAAATGTATGCAAATACATGGAAGTTATTTCTACAAAAAAACGAATTGAATTTCTGACAACTGCAACTATCTCAATGCGTCAAAATTGAAAAATGCATTTAATTTGGTAAGTGGAGATTTCCGCCCCTAAACCCCTATTATTTCGGAGTTGTATAACCTAATTTCGATGTTTGAAAGCACTTGATGTTGATATACCACTTCCGCTGAAATCCCAAAACATCAAATGGCTAATATTAGCCAAGAAGCAAGAACACAAATCATTTTTGTTCCATTATCCCACGTTTGAGTCAGGAATGCTATCTACATATGTGTTGCAAGTGGAGTTGCGACTTGCGTGTTCAAGTTTCAAGAGAAGAGACAATTGGTGTCCAACTAATTTCGTAATTTCTAGCCTTTGCGCATCATCATTCATCAGATCAGTCATCATCAAGTGTGCAGAATGAGGCAAGTAATTGGCAGAATGATACGAGCAGAGCACACTTGCTCTTATCATGTCGTTTCAAGCAGAACAAGTTTAAAGTGTCATCTAAGTCCCAACCTCCTCTGTCATTCCCCTTTTCCTTCCGTTTTGCAAGCAGATCATATTCTACTAACGATCGACAGGTTTGAATGCATATTAAATGTTGTAAACGATATTCTGTGGTGATCTGGTCTGGTCGAGTGGTACAATTTAACCAGAATTGCATACAACTACAATGCAAATGTGGTGGACGATGATTGAGCAAAGTGGTCAAGTGGACATGGTCCTTCCCTCGTCACATCGTCATCCCATCAGCAGTGTGCAAGATAACGGAGAACAACGCAAGTCAGGTTATGTCAACCTACTCGCCACTGCCTTTTGTCTAGCTCGCCCCCTTTTTATGAGTTATTTTTTGGTCAACCGTCAACCAACTGTTTGATTTGTGTATTTGCCAAACAATCATAAAACACAATAGATACAGGGAAATGGAATGTATATAAAAGTAGTTACGTAAGGAGAGATGATCGATGAGATATATTCTTCCTCAAAAAAATGTTGTTAGACTGGGCCGCATCAACCACAATACAATGCGATATCCGATATGGGATACTTTGAGAATTTTGAGACGATAATCACTTTGGCGAAAATTGGGAGATTATTTATTCTGAATTCTCAGAGGATATGCCGATGCTACTTTTGTACATGTTTATGCAGCAACATATTTGCAACCGTTTTCTTAATGAGATTTACTAGATTAATTTTGGTGCATGCATGCATATTACGAAAGAACATACATAAATGCATGTCTCTCATTATAACTTTAACTGAAGATCTATTACTTTTTGCATAATTGTTCCACTTGAAAGTATTAAATGATCTCAAATTTATAGAGTTGCACGTACTCTGGGTATAATGAGTGTGTGTAGTTGTAAATGTGCTAAAAAGATGTTTGAACAAGACAATTTGGGGAGTGCATAGAGGTGACTAGGCAGTAATTGATGTTCGTTTCTTTCAACTGATTTTAGTCGGAATAGCGGAAGTTGGAATGACGTTTTGCCCGTGGGCTTTGAGCATGATTACTTCGACGGATTCAAGAGATCTCATGAAAAATGATTTGGCATTTGACTTGTTACACATTTTTGCAACACAACGACTGAAATCAAGTAGTTGTTGTGTTGCCTGCTTCATAGAGTTTAGTTTTGGAAGAGATGAATTTATCAATATTGGAATTTGAGCTTTCAGTGCAAGTCAATTTGTGGCATTTGTGAGATATATGTCTTCAAATACTATTTTGATCCCAACAATAAAACGTTTTAATCAAAAATCTGACGGGGTGAATACTGAATTTGTACACATACATACAATTATGTAAGTTGCAAATCTCGATTTCAAGACGGTAAGATTTGCATTCTGTATAAAAATACTAGTTATTATTTTGTCTAATTCTGCCACTTTTGCGATCTGCCGGCACTTAGGTACATGTATGTGAGAACTTGTCAACTTTGTAATACATAAAAGCGCATTCGATGTGATGTAAAATGGGTCATCGTTGCCATCAAATATCATTGTCTGATTACCTATGCAGAAAATACAGGTTCCCTTGTTTTCATTGTCCATCTTCACAATTATTACATTTTTATGAATTCCAAACTTGTATTTATCATATGAATTTCCATTTACCATCTGCTTACCGAAGCCTTGTGACTTCATTCTGTGCAAGTATGGTTCGATGGAATATTTCAAATAAAAATGTCCACCGGTATTTCTCCTGTAGACTGGTGACACGTGGTACTCATTCATCCTCAACGTGTAATGAAAATGAAATGAAACTTATCATGCTTCAAGAATATTTTTATATATTTCGTCTCTTATTCGTTTTGCAATTTTGAGAAATATTAAAGTATTGACTTCATCAAATTTCAATACATCTTTGCTCAGCACTCCTCGAGTAAGTATGGCGTTAGAATGAATTATATATTCTCATAAACGGCATGCATGTTTTTACGCACATTTTCAGTTTTGGGTCATTGCATTAATCCTTCGAACCGGTTTCATTGACATGACATACGACAGCGACCATTCAAGTTGCAAACGACCGCTTCTTCATTCTTTAGTCTAGAGATGCAAAATAGTTGCACGTAGGTAAAATTTTGTATAATTTTCCTGATTTAATGCATGTCCTCGTATCCGTAATGCATTCTCGTTAAAAGGAAAGAGCCAAAGTACACGTTTCTGTTTTACGAGTGCATTGCGATTCTTCAAGTTAAAGGGAAAGTGTTTTCGTATATCGATACGGTTTTTGTGACAGGGAAACCTGAATCGTGCTCAAAATGCAGTATGCATATCAAGTTCATCGTCTCACTTCATTCAGGGCGGTTGGTGGTATTACATCTTTGTGGCACACACGTACAAACACTTGTGGCCCTTAATCAAATTGTCAGGGGATTAAAGTACCTGCAACCCTAATATAAATGTGTTTTTGAGTAGATGCTCTGCTTTTTCACCTTATGTCGTTTTGTTATTGTCACGTACGCATATGCATTTTCAAACTTCAGTTGATACGAGGATCGAGAAAAAAAATTGTGCTGAAGCTTAAACCAATTTGCCACCTTAATAAAAAAGCGAGAAAATCCCAACCGCCAGAAGCTCTGTTTTTTGCAGAAAACAGGCTTACAGTTGCAGTCTTCATCGACACTTTACGCCAGAGTGGAAAATTTATTTGATTCGCACATTGTGGATTTTTTGGTTGGTGCAACAATTTCCCATTCCTGAATTATGACAAGTAGCAACATTATTGCACCTTGTTTGACTCTAATGGCCCCTTCCAGCGAATTGCGGCGAGATAACAGCAACTGCCTGCACCCATTTCCGTTCCCACTTATTGTTCTAATCTAAATGATGTGCACACATCATTAGCCCAAAAGCAGTATGTGTGGAATGTGTGGAATGCACAGATTTTTGATGGATATGAAAGTAAACTTCCCTGTCAAACTGTCATTCTAAACAAACATTTTTAAACAAAATGCTTTCATGAAAAAATGTTGATTTCACTTTTTACCAATTTAAACCTTAAACCTCAACTAGGTTCCTTCCTCCAAAATCCTCTGCACACGTCCGGTCTACAGAACTCTGCAAAAAATATTTTTCCGGGATTGGCCGGGAAGAGGTTTTATGGTCGAATCTGTTCTTAATTTATGAACGAATATTTTTCGAATGATTATCCAAATATTGCCGATATGTGTCGACTGTGTGTTTTTTAATATAAAAAATTCTCGCAAATAGACCACAAGTCTTTAACGATGCCCATACGTGATGCTATTGTCTCGTCAGTAATTAACATGCAGTCGTACACCTTTTGTGAGTGATGATGATGATGTGTTGTGTTCTGTCCACTTGTAAAATAATATTTGGCTCAGGTGGTGATGCGGTGGTGGTCACTTGTCATCGTGTGGTAACAAGGTGCTTAGTGCTTATAGCTCTTAGTTAGCGTTAAAAAGACCTACCTTCACCTTGCTATTCTCTTCCGTAGCAAAGAGCATCTCTCGACGTATCTTGTCGAAGATGAAGACGAAGAAGGAAGGGGAAAAAATTCTTTAACCGCTGCTGACGAAGTCTGCTTCGAAAAAGGGAAATGGGTTTGCATGCGTCGACGGACTTGAGTGAACTCTGCTTGATAAAAATTGAGCGAGCCCCTTGTCACGTCATTCATTCATCGTGAGGAACGCGACAGGAAATGTTCGCCAAATGCATGTAAATACAGAACTGTTGGTCGTTTGACTCTTCTGAAAGGAAAAGTGACCGAGCCACTTCTTCAAACACACAAGTCCTGCAAGCCTATGTAGCCAAAACATTGTGTTCTGTCTGAAAAGTGATCGAGAGTTCAAAGTTTATATTGTGAGTTGTGCGTTTTCAAATATCTCTTGCAGATCTTTTCTGAAATAATTCGGCGTAAATGTGAAAAATTGGAGTGATTGATTTTTTAAACAAAAATAGTGAATATGGCGGGGAAGAGTCTGTTGCTGGTGGCAGTGGTGTGTGCGGTGTTTTCCATAAGCAAACTTGCTCTCGCCCAACCTCCGTACTTTCCACGTTCAAACGCGTGGCTGGCACCAAATGAAATCATTCACGGGATAGGAGGACCGCTACTAAGACCTCTTCCTGGAGTTTTGATCGCTGGACAAATGCCTTCAGGTAAGAATTCTTCGAGAGCGTCAGCGAGATAACAATGAATGTCGTCAAGTGAAAATGGAAACGTTTTTGTACAGTTCCACGGCCTACATCAGTCCGTATGACCACTGGTCCAAGGCATTTCCGGCCTATGCCCCCAACTCAATCGCCATGGCCTACTCAGGGCCCCCAGATTCAGAGGGCGAAGGAGACGTCACACTGGGAGTATGAAGTGCTTCCCCAGATGGTGAATAAGCCTAAGCCTAAGGTATCAGCCAAACTTGTGGATTTTAAAGTGCATAAAAAATGATGAGAAAATCAAAAACAAACTATTTTAATTTTCAGCCACCGACAGTTCTCCGACCTGCTGCTAGTCGCATGCGGCCACTTATCTCCGGAGGACCGGAAATGCCTCCAGAAATGCTAAGATTCCTGGCGGAGGATGTGAGGCCGAGACCAACTTTGGCACGACCTCAAAGCAGAACAGATAGACCTCCAATGATGATGCTTCCGACTCAAAGATCTACTGCTGACCCCGATTTTCAAGAAGGTTTCCGCATTCTCTCTGACCTCTTCATGGAGGACGCGGGGAGTGACATAAGACAGAATTTGGTGGGTGGGAGTGAAATTTCGTTCAATGGAGCTTATTATCCTATCTCCAATTTGGATGAAGCATCTCTTGTGGGACAGCAACAACAACAACGACAGACAGCGCCTGCTCCGACGACGACTCAGATGCCAACGCCACCACCGACCCCACGAATGATGGAGATGAAACCAAGGCCGAATAAAACAAGCACAATGACAATGGGAATGAAGAAGCCAGAAATGCAAATAATGCCAGCGAAAGAGCAGCCTCTCATCGGGTTGAGTTCGAATCAAAAGGCGAAACTTGAGCCAGCTCCGATGCCTACCCCAACTCCAGCATCATCGACTCAAATGGAAACGGCAGAAGGTTCGTTTGGACCACACCAATACCACACGTTGCCTCCTCCATCCCACTCCTCCTCTTTCATGTTCACTGATCCGAATGAGGGTCAAGGTGAGTATGCCACAATTCATGATGGAGGATATACTGGACCTCCGCCTCCACCATTCCATCTCGGTGGAAACACCTTGGCTCCAAAACCTCATTCTATCAGACCGCTCAGACCAAATAATCAAAATGAACAGGGGAAAAGTGCTGCCCCACAAGGTCAATCAAGTGACAAAGGTGGCTACAATTCAGGGGATAACAGTCTGACTTCTTCTGATGGGTCCGACTTGTCGCAATCGCCATTTATGATGATGCCGATTGCGCCACTGTTGAACGCAGCTGCTGCCAGCAACGAGCCCCTTCCTTCATCCGACGAAGTTCAACAAGCTCTCAGTATTCTGGCTCGTTATGCGAGCAAGCAAGCTCAGCAAATGGGAGGGAAGCCAGGAATGATGAATATGCAATTGCAAATGACGTCACAATCACAAGAAAATTCTCCGCCGAGTGATTCATATGGGCCACCGAGTGACTCTTATGGACCACCTTCCCAAGAACAGCAACAAACTTCGACAATGCCAACATTCATGTCAGCAGCTGGCCAAGATGGAGGTGCAACTCCTGCAAGAAGTCAGCTTCCAGGTCCATCAATGTCTTACAGCGCCCCTGAAATGGACGCGACGACGACCACTGCCTCTTCCACAGGGCAAACTGATGAATCATCTCCATTTCCGGTTTACGGACCACCAACTTCATTTTCTCTAGGCGGTGGGTACGAAGGTGGATACGGAAATGGAGGTGGGGGTGGGGGAGCTGGTGGTCCCGGTGGGATAATTGGTGCAAAAGTGGAAGCTCTGAAAACAATCGGCTCCGCAGTCACAGGAGGATTTAAGTCAATTACGGGACTCAAGGCCGGGATTTTGAACGCCGGGCTCAATGTAATTGGAAATCTGGGAAGGGCCAAGGGAGATATCACAAATTCTTTGAAGATTCCAGTATTGCCCCAAAAGGAACCCTCACCAATTTACGGAGCCCCCGTCTCCGAAGCTCCCGCGTATGGCCCGCCATCTGTGGAATACGGCGTGCCGCAAACAACTCCGGTAGCTGATCTACTAAACGGGGTCAAGAATGTCGTCGCTGGCGTCGCCGGCACGATTACTCAAACCGGAAAAGCCGGTGTGGGCATAGGACTGAGTAGTGGTCAATTTGTGAAGAATCATTTCGCGATTAAGGGGCAAGGGTTCACGGAGACAGTGTCGAGAAAGCTTGAGAATCAGAACCAATATTTCCAGAATGTACTCAAGCACGTGCAGTCGATATTCGATGCGGCGACAGCGAGACCGCTCACCGGAAAGAAGAATCAGTGGTAAACACTACAAGCATATCCTTAGAATACTCAATTAATTAAAGTTATGTATTTTATTAAGAATTCTTCGCAAATTAATTAACTACTCAAGTACTGTTCAGTTTTCCAACGTGTAGATCTTGGATACACGTTGTGGGTGGGGTCGATGGTATTCTCTTTTTTAAAAAAATCGGTGTTCGGGGTTTGCTCATCTTGATGCATTGCTCATGTATTTTACAGAGTTGTTGGGTGAAAAATGTTCTTTTTTCTAGTCTCAGGTACTCACTTCAGCGATATATCTTTATAATATTAATTAAGGAAGACCACATGAATACACACGTACCATAATATATTTTTATACTATTTTAAAACAATCAAACGAAATAGAGAAATCAATAGATATTGTATCAATACTCGCAATAAGAACAATGTGTGCATAGTACAAAAAAGTATTGCAAAATTTAAAAAGGAAATAAAAGGGAAAATCAAATGATAAAATCATATTTCAACTTTATTGACTTTTTATGAGCTTACCTTGTGATTCTGCTCCCATTTAATTGTAAATGCGCATATTGTTAATTACAGTGTCACATTTGATTCTGATAAATGATCATCTTCGTCATCGATAATCTTACATTTTCCCATTCAAAAGTTCACTGCACGAATTAGATAGAAATCATTGAAAACACAAGGCTGTACACACCAAAGTTGTTTTTGTAGTAATAAAGTCACGTAGATTTTTGCACATAAAGTTCATATTAGGTATACATATGGATGTATACACTTTTTTGTCAGTTATAATTTTTTACAGGCAAAAAATGCGATATGTATTGTATTTATATATTGTAAAAAGTGAGTAATATTCAAAAGTTTGGGCTTGTTTTTCAAAGTACTTCTCAAAATTTTCAGTTCACAAAGTACAAAGTTATAGCTGGGCTTCATGTTCTCTACACTTATCTGGTTACATGTTGTCTGACGGCTTTTTATTGTAGAAAAGGATGAGTGGAGTGCCTGCGGAACACTTAATGAGCGAAATTAATAGGTATACGTGTATCGAGTCTCGCAACGGATAGATACTTTTATATTTTATATTTTATATATATTCCACTCTTGCTGCCGGTGCAATATCCTTTTTTCTCTTCCCTTCTAACTCCTCAAAATTTGCTTCTTGCTCACCCTCTCATGTGCAAACTGAATACACATCTCGCAATTACTAACTACAATTTTTATATGACTTAATGGGAATAAGCGAAGAAAAAAACTTTCCATTTCCCTTCGACGCATCATTCCTTCTTTTACTCGTTGTCGTTGAGCAGTGCACTTTCCGATGTGGATTGGATGCACTTTTAAAAGAGAGAGAGAGAGAGACGAGAGATGGCAAATGCTCTTTGAAACTTCAAACTTTGGCTTGTGGATTTGCGAAAATCTTTGTTGTTTTCACCTGTTTAGACATAAATGCTCACTGATTGCAAATTGGTGGTGGTATGGGCATTATGTTTAAGCTTCTTGCTTGTTTGTGTAAATCCGGTTAATTTGTACTTTTGACTCTTGAAGCCTAATCCGTTAGTGTCCTTCACACATTCTGCAACGTGATCAGACTCGGAATTTTCTGTTTTGTGAAGAAGCCAGCATTGAATTTTTTTGTCTTTAAAAAAATTGATTTAAACAGCTTGAGTTTCGTGGTCAAAATTACGAATTGCTGCGGCCAAACTACAGAGAACACACACATGCTATAATGAATTGGTAAATTTGTGTGAAGATGATGGATGAGAAAGGATGGCTACATGCAATTCTTATTCTTGTTTATTGTTTCAAAATTTGGGGCGTGGATCCCTTGAGGTTGTTTCACAAGATTTGCTATTTCATTCACAAGTTTTCTCTTCATTCATCGTCCGCCAACTACTTGAATTCGCATTACGTATCTCCTTTCTTCTTTTGCAGGTATTTAATTCCTTCATAACTGACGAATTAACTGGCCATAATCCTACTAATAATAGCTTAGAATAATATGTAATTTTATGTCATCATTTGAGCAGTGTCACTGCCTCCTTCTCACTGTGCTCAAGTCTGCTAGTTGCGTATGCGTATTTTTTCAGCGTCAAAGACAATGATTTTATCCCTTCACTTACAAAACAGACAAACTAAATTAAATATATATTATGCTTTTGCGTTGATGACCTTTACCTTCAGTTCCCTGTTCTCAACTTGGCTTACTCCTCGTGATTGTCGCAATTAATAATCTGGCTTAGTAGGGACTAGAGACGCATTGCTGAATTTTAATTGTCCTTAAATTATCATATATTCGCTGTGCCATTCTTTGGCAACTTTCTTCCGTCCTCAAATGAGCAATTCTTATGCACAAATGCTCTACGTCTCCTCATCACGTCCACGTACCTTATCACCTCGTCACAACAACGTCGATTTGTCACGGTCATCGTAATCTTGACCGAAAGAAAGTTTTGCACGAGTGGAATAGCACCTGCACCTTAGACCACACACATGTGAGGATATCGATATCAACTGAGCACAATCAAATCCAACCCAATTTTATATTCAAGAAATGAAATGAACAACTTGTCAAAACTATCTCTTTACTTTTTCATAGAGTGTTCAGATGACAGTTCCAAAATGGGTACATTATTTATTCAAAAACATTTCCGAACAAACGAGTAAGTGACAATCACACAACATCGTTCACAAGAGTTAATTATCCAAATGAATTTCGATTTAGTTTCCATCAAAAACAGAACTGTGGCAATAAACTGACCAGACAAAAGGAGGAGAAACGGGCATAGGAATTCGTTCATCGTCATTGCTCTTGCATTCCACTGACAGTGCTGCTCAACAATCTCACTCGACTTCCTCCCACTCCTTTTCCCCCACCGAATTCCCTTCCGAATGAGTTCGGCAAAGTCCATTTTCTTCCACTGGGAAATAAGCCCCATGTCCCGGACAGGCCCGATGACCTCATTGAACTTTTCAAGTAGAATATTGTTTTTCTGCATGATGAGGGACATGGGAAGGAAAAGTGTTGAGGCAGGAGCTACAACAATATTAGAGCGGCCATATCCGTCACTAAAATTCCTCGCTCGAACAAATTCAGCTGCTCCGTGGTAATGAATGCAGCTAAAGTCGTTTTCCTCGAGTTTTGCAAAACATTGAATCGCATCCGTTTCTGACGTCATTCTTTCAGAAATCGTCTTGAATGCGGGAGTCTTCGAAGATCGGATGTAATTGTAGGCTGCTCCGCCATAGAATTGCAATCCAATCCCAAACCCGGATTCGGCCAAGTCCTCATATGTTTGAGGCAGAATGACTTGTTGTGGAAATCCCAAGAAACCGAAAATTGTCTCCCTGAATGCACTTGACACGATGAAGGAGCAGATAAGCCAAGTGGTACAGAAGACTCTGAGATGGCCTGCTTCCGGAGATGTTACAGCTTGGTCAACGAATGACCCGTAAAGATATTCGAATATTTTGTAAGGACTTTTGATCGACTCTGTGTCCGTCGTGGGACTCCACTTCACGGCGACATACATGAAAATGTGTGCGACAAGAAATGAGATGGAAGTGGCGATCCACATGTCTGGATTGAAGGCTCGGAGGAAAGCATTCCAGCTGTGATGGGGTGACTTTCTCCCAGAACTGAATGTAAGATAGTCCGCCTCCATCATGGAGGCATACTCGATGAAAGGAAAGCGAAGAGAGGTAAAGCCTATGCAGATTCCCACATCCACACGGTTCTTGAGAACGTCTTTCATCACTCCATTCCAACTCCCATTTTTCTCCAGCTTCCCGACGGCCCATTGATCGGACTTTGTGATGGAGTATGTAAAGTTATACCGAACCTGGAGAGCGTCTTCAATGAAGTATTTGTATAAGCCTCGAGTTAATTTGTATGAACCATCAGGTTGGCGAACGAGGCTGAGTCGAGGTGCTACCAGTGGCCCACTCATTCGGATTTTTGAGCCTTTGAAGTTATCCATCTCAACCACAAAGATTTTGGAATAAATCTCCGTTTCGTTAATTAATTCTAGTGAAACTTGAGAAAGTTTTGGCTTTCCAAATGCACAAAACAAACAAGATTTATATAGTTGAGGGCTTCCAGTTGAAGATCCAGGAAAAAATAATGCAATTTTCCTTTTTATTTTCAGTCCAATTTCAGTGGAAAGCAAAATATTCTTCGTCACCTCCAAATTCTTTGTTAAGAAAATGAAAACGTCGTTGGAAAGCTTTGATGAGATCATCTCGCCTTTCACAAAATGCGTCTCTATTCTGCTCAATTTTTTTGAAACGAGTAAATCCACCAACTGTATTTTTAACGGACAAATTTGATGTTTTCGTACAAGGCCTGCTTCAATTTTCACCGGAGCAGTGTAATTCATTCGAATTTCCGTTGTATTGACGTCACTAGTGAAAGTAGACTTAACCGAAAGAATCAGCCCAACGTGACCCGTATGCGTTGACGCAAGCAGAGTTGTGATTAGTGAGGTCGGCGATTGAGACCCGCTTACGGCGAGGGAAATCACAGAAATGTCACAAAACTGGAAATTTCCTGCGATGAAATTCCTCAAGCAAACAATCGCTGTGGAGGCATTTTCATCGCACTTGGTGGTGTTTGCATAACCGTTTCCGGAACTATTGCTTAGAAGCAATAATACAAGGAAAATTAAAAGAATTTTGGAAGACGCCCCCATTTTAACCCGAAATTCCTTCGCATGCGACGAAGCCGAGCTTCCTTCCTTCGCATGCTTTACGAAGAGAGTAAAGAAAAGAGAACAACAACTCTGCCTAATAATGCCGTCCATCCAAACCCACAAGATTTTATCTGGTTCAGAAGAGTGACAGTTAGTCATTTTGATAGAGAGTAACATAATGACACAATTTATAAAACTCTTGCTGTGTATGCTGCAGTTTTTGCTAATTCGTAACGTCCTTCTGGTAACCCATTGTGTAACAAAATATCAATGTGTCGAGTGTTTGAAATATATTCGGTTTATTAGAACGACACAAAATATTTCTAAAATTTTATGAGACTAGCGCATTTTACATTAGATCCATTGTTTTGGGTAGGCTAAATAGAAGAATTGTGTGTTTTCCAACGTATCTAGCAATTATTTCAATTGCATGTGAATTCTAAGAACGCTACAAGGAATTAATATTGCAACGGGGAAGTTTACAGGGGAAAACGCCTTTGTTTTCGACCACGTCGGCCTCTGCCACTTCTTGCAGATTGAGATGGGACCCTTCTCTTTTTGAAGGGAACATTGTTTGCACCTTCCGAATAATTCACGGCGTTTACATGAGAACTCTCTCGCCTTGCAGTTTGACCTTGGATTAGTTGTTGAGTATTGACACTCTTTCCGTTTTCAATTGCTTGCTCGGTCGCGACAGTTGCCAAAGTTGACAATGCTGCCAATGATGGATCCAAGAAATAGATTGGACGGCTCCTTGAATTAATTGAGTTGGATGAAACGTCCGTTCTATTTTCATCCCCAAATCCAATGTTCTCCACAACACGAACATCGCAAATGCTCGTCAAAGTGTTCTGCCCAGAATGGGTTTCGTCAATGAAAATCTTCGTCTTTACTTTCTCCCCGCACATTTCTTCCATTTCGTTCACTTTCGGTAAGAGGATGGCTTCCTTTACATGGATAGTATTATGCGATGGATTATCATTCCTTTATGACCAAAAAACCAAAAAAAAATGTTTAGATTTTAGTTAACTGTTTTATTCGCATCACAAATCATTTTTACCTTATCGTGGCAAATCCGTCCAATTTCTCAGAAGCAGTCTTGATGGAATTCTCCACATCCTGGAGCACTCTTATGATGCTCTCAAGAGTTCGTTGGGAGTCATTTTGTGAAGACGAGAGAGTTATCTTGTCTTTGACCTTACCAACGTCCACAACTTCGTGTCTGCTTCTCAGTAAAATTGCAATTGTTCCTAGGCCAAACTCAAACAAACACATTCGATGCTTCATTTCAGCTAACTTTCGCTTAAGCCTGCTGTTGTCCACCAAGTCTCCTCTGGAAGAAAAGGGGGCTGTGGCCAGTTGCGGGACTACTTCCCTCGCAATATGCATCGCCATGTTTCTGATTGTGTCCTCCTTCAATTTGTTTTCAGGAATATTTTCTCAAACGAGAATTACAGGGAACGAGGAACTCACTCTCTGAATTCAGAATCCGCAATGGAAAAGGAAGAGTAGAATGGAATGAGAAAATATGGGTGCATCGGTTACTTAAATTGGCTTCATTTTTCATTCCAACAAGAATAATGCAAACAATTCATGAATGACAAAAATGTTGTTGCAGAAATGTGCTGCGACTGAATTTACGTCATAACTTTACGGTTACGACGCGGTCCAATTAATATTAAAAACTTATTCCGGGTTTTAATCAGCATTTGATATTAGATGGATTGGCTAGGCTAAAATGTCACGCTGTCACGCAAAATCAACATCACATCAAATTGACGCAAATCGGCGGATCAGTTCTCTTGAACATAAACAATTTTTGTTGTTTGGCTCGCATGGGCAAAAAAGTATTGCTTATCTTCTTGTCAGAAGTTCCCGGATTGCATTTTTCGGTTTATGATATCACAGAATTGACATATTCAATTAGAAGGGGAAATGCACAATATACCAAACTACTTACACAGGTTTATATGTTGCTGTCTTACTGCACTGGGAATAAGGGACATAAAAAGGGGAAACAAATGCTGCACGTGTCTAAATACAAATACAGATAGTGTCAATCCGACCGACATTCTTCTCGGGTAATCGTATTTTTGTGTTCGCATTGGAACTGACAATGAATGGCATGTGTACTTCATGCATAAAGAAGCATAGAAATAAGAAAACACATGAATTGGATGAAATTTGAATTTCTCAGTTCTCTTTATTCATCCTCAAATTAGTTTTTCGATTCCAGCAGGTAATTGAAAAATTATCCACAAAAACCCCATTTATAAATTACTAATCGTCATATTGTGGATGGAAAGAAAGAGAGTAAATCCAAAAATAATTAATTTGAATTCATCTATCATATGAACACACACATAATATGTCAATTATTTATTTGTTATTATTATTATTATTCAGCTTTATTGCAGACTTATTGTGTACATACACATGAAGGTGGCAAATAGAGTTGTGAGTTACTACGATCTTGTTGCAATAAAAGTATCGAAAGGTTCGTTGGACACTGTTTCACAATGCCCCAAGAAAATCTATCAAATTCATATGTTCCTCTAAAATCTGTATGTTATCTCAATGCAACAAATGCAATTGTGATTATAACTAAGATTTCAGCGAAAATATATGCTACTCTTATCCATTATTTGTTGTTGAGTAAATTGCAAATAAAGATTAATTCTATTGTCAGCTATCAAAATTAGCAATTTTCACAACCCAAGTAAGAGGATGCGGCACAAGTCTCCCATTATTGCACCCACAACTACTGATTAAGCTTTTTTCCTTTTTTTGAACAAAACGTTTTTCATTAGGGAAAAACAATACATTTGCTGCCAACTCGTTACTCATTGCTCATTGATTCTCGTCTTTCCTTGCGATATCCATCTCCTCAAGTATGAAGAAGACCCTATTTTTCAACACAAAAAGTTACTTTTATTGACTTACACATGTTGTGGGAGTACAAATTACATCAAAATGCAAAATATGAGAAAATTAAGGTAAAATGAATGAGGAATTAGACGAGTATCTTCTCGCCCCAATGACCAACCTTTCTTCTATCATTGGATGTCGTAACGTATTTATTAAAAGGGTGATTAGTCAATGTCTTTCGTGGTTGTTGGAAGGTAGCCTCCTCACCCAAACTAATATTTCGATAAATATGTATTTAATTGGGAAGCACTACACATGCTGATATGCATTGTCATTCACTCATTACATGTGTCCAACACAGGTGGATCATAAGCACATGTCTAATGTCTTCCCTTTTGATGATCTACACGAGGGTCACATTACCAAATGATAAATTTTAAATTGTGGAGGAAGTACAAAAAAGGTGGTGTCTTGTGCAATACAATATAAATCTAACATGTTATTTAGCGTCTTATTGGAGAAGAGCACCCTTTTGCAAGTGAGCATTTAGTGGTTTGGCTTGGTTTGCAATTTTAATTGTCAAAAAATATGAATACCTACATTTTTATCATGGTAATTTTATGCGATGGCATGCCATATGCAATCTTTTAGCAAGCTCATCATCTTCGGTAAATTCAAAGAGAAATATTTCTCTATATTATATAAAAGGATTATGTAAAATGGAAATATATGCCAAGAAGCTCTGCATGCATAACAAGAATTTCGAAGAAAAAATTGCGCTTGCAACATAGAAATGATGGACACTTGATCACAAATGTTAACTCGTGTAACAGAGAAGACTTTAAACGAAGATGTTAACTTTCGTACGTGATGGACTTACGGTTACGATATTACGGTATGAGATGGGAGATGGAGATGGGGCTGAGTGAAGTTGGCGAGTATAGACATTTTGAGGGCAGATGTTACATGCGAAGGATCTTCGCCTCAAATTCTCAAACTGCGAGGTTGTGAACCTTGTCAAGGGATAGGTCGCGAACGAAGAGGCACACATGTAACACTGGCAAGGGACAAGTTTTGGTGTCGAGTTGGAGTTATTGTCACTCACAAACCTCTTTGTTACTTCTATATTTTTTTGGGACATATCGACATATCCTTGGATAATATGCCTATACGGATTTAGGATTGACAATATTTTTTTCAAAAAGGAGGGTTTAGCGTTGAGATGGAGGGTGCCTTTTTAGGTCTCTTACTCCCACTTGTTTTTGCTTTGTTGTGGGTGTCCACAACAGTTTCAGGACAAGGACATGATGACAGTTTGGGTAAGGATAAATTAATTTGTGGTTAATTGAGATTAAATTAGAGTAATTGCATGTGTTCATTCCTCGTAATTTTTTACAGAGGTGCTCCCTGGAAATTTAGTTTACTACAACGAAGAGATTACGGGGGTGGACAAGCCCATCGCAACTTTTAAAGTTGAAAATCCTCCTTCCGCTTTAGAACCGAGACATAAACATGGAAGACATTATTTGAAAGGTTCCTCCGAAAGGACCAACTCGAAAAAGGAAACTGAGTCTGATGCGGACTTGGAGTTGGACCTCACTTCCAGCAGACAGAGTTCTAGATGTCGGGGAGTATGCTCATATATTCCCGACAGAGACTTTTGTCCCACATACATTCCCGAGGATGCCTTTGAGGATGACTACTCTGAGGAAAACAGCATTGAAGACAGCGAGGAATATGACGATGATGATGATGACTTGAGACGCACCGAACCTAACCGTTCCAAGAACAACGATAAAAATAGTACACGAGAAGAAATTGGAGGTTATGAATATTCGCAAAAGGGAGAAAGTGAAAGTAAACAAGGATTTCACGTGGTGTATCCATCCCTGACGAGACATGCACATTCAAGGAGAACAAGGGAAATCATCCCTCCTCCAGAAAAGGACAAAAAGAGGAACAAAGCGGAAGCGAGGAGGGGAAGACGGGAACGCCGGCCACCAGTGAAATTTCGTCAGTCAGCGTTAGAGCAGGAAATAGTTATTCGGTGGGATCGCGTTGTGGAAAGAGGTCCTTACATTGGAGGGGATATTGTGCTGCCAGAAGGGGTTCTCTTGAGACCTCCAAACTTCCAATTTATGAAGAGACGGTGGCCTAGGGGAGTTATTCCATTCACGGTGGATCCTCAGTTAAGTATGTTATTTTACGTTTCAAGTGATTTGCCCATTAGGTTATGGTCATTATGGTTATGTTTATGAGCTTAATTTGTGGTAAAAATGATATACAGACGAGTGCCGCACAGATGCGATATTCGACTCAATGGATGAGATCGAAGAGAGGACGTGCATCCGTTTCGTCGAGAGAAAGCGAGAACGGGATTATCTCTCCATTCAGCGAGCAAATATTGGTTGTTCGTCGTATGTGGGCATGATCGGAGGGACTCAGCATCTTAATCTGTCAACTGGCTGCTTCAGCAAGTTTACTGTGACTCATGAATTGATGCACGCGATCGGGTTTGATCATGAGCAGTCGAGGAAGGACAGAGACAAATTCATTGACATTGACTTTGGAAACGTTTTGAAGCGTATTGAGAGAAACATTTATTCTAAATTTAGCAACGTGGTTCTCACTTAAAGATGCTTTGAGTGTTCTGCTATTTCTTTGTCGCAGAGAAACAAGGGCAATTCGAATTAAACCCAAGATTCTCCGGATCCGGGTTCCCGTACGACATCCGGAGCATAATGCACTACTCCGCGTTCCTCTTCGCCAAGGACAAATGTGAGCCAACGATTTATCCGGTGGATGGGAAAGTGGACATTTGTGATTTAGGGAGTGGTAACAAGCGCGGTGGAATGACCAACTGTGATGCAGCGAAAATTAATAAGTTGTACAAGTGTGGGAGGAAGTATTCGAAAAAATGCAAAATTCAGAAGTGAATTTGTGATCTTCATAATTTATCAAAACCATGTAATTATTCCTGTGACCTTTTTCTTCAACTGTTTCGAGCCTTAAAAAAGACTGAGTTTCTCCATTTAATATTGTGCTTGCGGCCTAGAGAATTCTAGAGCAATGCTTGACCAATCAGTATTCTATTTTTAGAACTTTAAAAATGTCTCATTAACTATTGTAGAATCCAAAATTGTAATATTGTAATCCCTCTCGTTAGCAATGACATTGCAATAAGATTTCTGGTGGAAAATTGTTATCTCTGTAATGATTCTATATTTGCATAATAAATACAGTAATTGGCGGTGTCGAAAATTTAGTGGTGGGATGAAGGTCGGTAGATTTCGAACTTCAGTTCTCATATTTGTAACGAATATCCCATTACATGTCATATGAAATGAATGAAGATAAGTGAAGATACGATACGATCAATACGATTAGCTACTAGTACTTCATCCATCTTTATTTCTAAATTTCAGGGTGATTTAAAAATTAAAAAATTAATTTGTTAATGAACTAGACATCCTTCCTACTTTTTCAACATTTTACCAAATTTTATTGAAGGTATCCCGATTTTCAGAGAAAATTGCTACCACACCAAATAATGCAATTTTTGCAAATTAAAAATCTCAACAGAAAATATGTTATTTTATCTAGCATGCAAACTACATTGCAATACATGAAACTACAAGCCCCCTTCAATTTACTGAAAGGAGGTGTCGGCAAACTCATTTCAATTTAACTTAAAGGCACAAAATTTCTAATGTTGCAAACATGCAGTTAACTAGAATGACCAGCCATTATTTCTGACCTCTTATCCCTTCAAATTCTTATTTTAGATGAGGTTCAGCATATCAATATTTGTTACACCGTTACCTGTTACATTTGGCGTGGTATATAATCTTCTGTCTCTAGTTATTTGTACGTTTCTACCACGCAATGCGCAACCTCAAAACAATTTTCAAATTCGACGAAAAGTCTGGTAAATAGGGTCTCATGAATATTCAATACGTCTAGTCTGTGCAAAATGTTTAAGTACTTAACAACCTTTACGTGTTACGTGTGATGGGTAATGGTGTGGGGAGAAGTCGAAATGTCCTCAGTGTCTTCATTATTTTGTTTACAAAATTTAAAAGTGAGGAAATAAGAATAGTTATATTTAACATAAAAGTGCTAATAAATTCTTGATGATGGGCCTGTATGCATAATAAAACCAGACACACTCTTTTTCTGGGAGCTTCTTCAGATGCAACGATGCAAGAATGCATGTTGGAGGAAAAGTTGTAAAAAATGATAATAGTTACATGCACATATTTTGTGTAATCTATAATTTACTCCCGGCTACAAAACGTATTATTACCATTAAGCATATGTACTTTATTTGCTCGAGTGCCAATTTACAACAAAATTATTGGTGCTGAAAAATACGTTTTCGTGAATCTGCATGCATCTCCGACCGCAACAATTTCCAGTTCATTTCGAGTCAGAGACATGTTCTATAACGAATTCATGAATCTGAACGCATTCAGCATTTGTGTACTTTCATTTTCTATTTTTATTCCATTTGTGCGATCTCTTTCGCCCAGGGTTCGCTAGAACGCGTTTTTAAGAAATACGTTTATAGTAACAAAATTTTTAAAAACCCGAGGAGGTTTTTTACGTTTTTACGTTTTTTAACGTGTAAAGGCTTAAACCTGTGTCATTTACACGTTTTGTTTCCTTACTATAGGAAAATATAAAAAACGTCAAAAACCTAAAAACCCCATTAAAGTCACAAGTTTTTAATCTTTTTAAAAAACGTCCGGTTTAAACGAACCCTGCTTTCGTCCCCTTTTTTGCTTTTTTGGCATGGACTTCATAAACTTTTACTTTAATTTCGAACTTCTCTTTCTAAGCCACAGGAAACCAAGTACAATTTATAGTCTTGTACATAAAAAGAAACAAACGCCAGGGAACACACACAAATTCCAACAAAATGACAAATAAAAGTGATTTATGGAAAATAACTCATCGTCACAGCCCCTTCTAAAAATTGGAAATTGAAGCTTGAAAAAAGCATTTAGTTGCGCGTGTAATGTGTCAAATGACACAATGACCTATGACATATTTTTATTGCTGCAGACACTTCAAAATTAAATACTGAGAAGTGACAAACATGAGCTGACATAATGACTGAAAGGCAATTAATTTTAGGAACATAAATCATAAGGCTGCTCATTTAATTAGTATGAAGATGGGCTGCATGCATAAAATTAACAGAGAGGAAAACGAGAAAGAGCCCCATTTTCCTCTCTGAAGAAAATATTTTGTCATGTTTCTGTACCAAAGAATCAAATTATATTTTGAAATTCTAATGCCACTGCAGGAGGCGCCTCCTACACAAAACCTTTCCAGTTTTGATCAAGTAAGAACCCTTGACGATCCAACACTTTTTTCAGATTTTTCATTAATCTTGTTTGTGTCGAAAAATATGTTCATAAATAAACGAGCGAACGTTTTTACGATCCATTGAGCATCAGTCGATCAGCATATCTAATCACAATCACGAATCTTCCAATTCCAATCATTCTTACGCAAGAATGCAATGAAAGGGGAGATTAATGTCAATCTCCGTTTATCCCAAGGCACAACGATTTTTTTATATCATCACAAAATCTTGTGAAGAATGGCTAGAGCTGAAATGATTCACGTCTCATCGCTTTCCTATTCATCCTCTCATCCCAATAAACCACCTTTTCTCACTGACCTGCAAAATATTTGAAGGAGGATACGTCCTATTTGCTAAAAAAAGCGCATCTCCCTCATTTCCTATTTCTTTACCCATTTCAAGACGAATATGAATTTACTTCTAATTCAAAATGCAGTCACGATACTACTACTAAAATTGTGGTTGATTTTTTAAAAAAATATGCAAACGCTGTTCAAAATGTGTACCTCCACAAAAGAGTGTATCTCATAATTACATGCATTATCATATCACATCACTAGACTCGTTTATTCCTCACCAAAATCACACCAAAGCTATAAAATTTCTTGAAGATGACGAATACTTAATAAATATGCGTTTGTGATATCAAAAAAGTTGGTTTCTCTCTAGTTCCTTCCTTGTCAGTCCTTATCGCTAATGCAGTGGAAGCTGAACGATGTAAAGCAAGCAATTTGGCTACTACACCACGATATTGCATGTGCACACAACAATCAACAGATATTTGATTACTATTTACAACTTTTTACAAGATAATAGTAATCATGATTTCCTTTCGACTTTTCTTACAAGAGCAATTTTCGGTCGGCAAAATATGATTTTTGCGTAGTGGATTGGACGATATCGAGTGCATAATAGTTTATTTTTTAGATTCTAGTAAAGTTTCTTCTTGTAATAAATTCTTAATGAATTCATATACATACGTTGGCATATAGCGTATCAGCGTGACATACAAAACAAAGCAAGATTTATTTTCCCGATCACTGGCCAACCCTTTGTATTTGTTTCTGCTCAAAACTTCTATACTTTTTCCACTCTCATCAAAAGCAAACATCATCTATTATGACTAGCTACTGCGGATTCATAAATAATCACGATTTCCCCCAACAGACATACATTTTGTGACACATCATGTCATGTTGGATACAGGATACGAAATGGATGTTCCGATTATTAGGTATATTTTGTTTAGTCAACCTGGCCTGGGCAACTCTAGCTCATCGCCAGACTTTTGGCATTTGGCAACGACAAGCGTGTATTCTTTTGAGTGACATGCATGCAACTTTTCTTCGAACATTTTAATGTGTTACTTCTCTCCTTAATTAATTTTTGCATTGATTTTACCCCAAAAAAGTCTCGTGTCCCCATCGTTTTCTTCACTCATTATCCCTTTTATGTCCCTTTTGGGATGCTTCGTTTTGTTGCAAGCTGCAGTGCTGTTTGATGTTGGGGGTGTAGCATATGTATACGTATATTCCAATGCATTATAAATTTGAAATACACAAAATGTAACTATTTGAACATTGCAAATTGTAAAGACATATATGTTAATATAGATATACATACGCAATACGTTATTTCATATCAAATATGGTTCTGTTAAGACAGCGGTAATATATGCCCGATTGCATATACTGATCTCTGCAACGGCCCTGTCATCAGTCATATTTGTCCCATATTGCCCTCTTGCAGCTATTCAAATATGTGTCAATTAGAAAAACATATAACGATAATATGCCTAAAGGCTATACTTGCAATTTTATTGTAATCCATTTTTTCACAAATTTTTCCTAGACTCGGCATTGCAATGGAGAATATAGTCAATTGAGCCCACAATCAGTTAGCTTGTATAACATTACGAGTATTGTTGCCTATATGCATATTGACAATGTGTGTCGGCGCATCTTCTCGGGGAGTGCACTGTCCTCACCAGTATTCTTGAGTGACCTATCACAAAGGAAAAAGGGACACGCACCAACGCTTCACCACAAACGACGAGAGCTTTACCCAAAAACAGTCAAGTCAATCATCACTTTTTTAAGATGTTGCCTACACTTTCGTACGCATGTGTCAACGTGTGCCGTTAGTTATGCAAAATGTTGAAGATGCGTACAGTCTAAAAGTATCTAGTTTTTTGCTTTTATTCACACAATATTTTTATGGCAAAAGTGTGTAATCCTTGGGCAGTTGTATAAAAAGTGGATACGCTTCCTGGAAGGAGCCATCAGTGTCAGTTGCTCATCGGCAAGAAAGAGGTTAGTCGAAGAAGCTAACTTGCTTGCTTGCTCTGAGAAGTGTGGAAAAGTGATTTTGGGAAGGAAACTAGTGAAAAATCGGAATATATATTTTTAGAAAAAATGAGGAGGATTACGGGAATAACGTGTGTGCTGGGGTTGGTGAGTGTAGCCTTCGGGTTTCCTGGGACCTACCCTGGAGAATTTGATTTCCTCGATTCGAGTGAAACGAGGAATTGTAAGTTTCGTAAGCAAATCGTTATTTAAAAAAAATCAAAAGTGGCATTTTATACATTTGTATATTTTGCCTGATGTTGACAGATCCTGGTCCTGGACCAAGTTACTATGCTCCAAAGGAAACCTCGATTTCTTCGTATGGAGCCCCTCCCTCTTCTTACTCCCCCGGACCACCCTCGTTTTCATCGCCACCTCGTTCCTCAGGGAGAACGCACCGTAGTCCACCATCGTATGGGCCATCGGTATATTTCTCAAAGTCGGCCTTGTACTACCCAGAGTCCACTGTGTTTTCTGATCCTCTGCCTGTCGTCCCCTTGCCCCAGCTTCCCGCAGAGTTCCTCACTCTGAAGTCTTCAGGAATTAACACCGGAGCATATGCCGGAAGTGAGAATGAAGTTCCCAAGTCCAAGTCGAACAAGAAGGGAAGACGAGGTAAGGCTGGGAAGGCAACCACGCCAGCTCCAGAGGAGGATGAAGATGATCGTGAAGATGATGACAGTGCTCAAGAGGACGAGGAGGAGCAGACTCCAAAACAAAGACAGAGATCTCGCCAAGAGACTGAGGGAGACGATGCTACTGGTGGATATCCAGCCTCAAGAGGAAGACAAGAAACTGAAGGCGCCACCGGAGGATACCCAGCTTCAAGAGGAAGGCAAGAAACTGAAGGCGCCACTGGTGGATACTCAGCTTCAAGAGGAAGACAAGAAACTGAAGGCGCCACCGGAGGATATCCAGCTGCAAGAGCCGAAGAAAGCGACGGAGCAACGGGAGGCTATCCATCATCCTTCGATGCGAATGTGAATAACGATTCCCCAAGGTCCTCAAGATCTCGTTCCCGATCTAGGTCGAGAGGAAGGAGCAACAGGCCCAAAAATGTCGCTCCTGTAGAAGATAATGAGGACGAAGCTGAAGAAGATGAGCAAAGATTCACTGGAGGCTACGATGTTTCTGATCAGCGAGGAAATCCAGCCGAAACTGAAGACAATGCAGATGATGAAGGAGCCAACGACGACGCTGACGAGGATATCGCAGAAGACGAAGCGGATGAGGAAGCAGATGCCGAAGAAGAGCGTAAGCCAAGCAGAAATCAGTCCTCAAAGACGAATAGCGGACGACGAGGAAAATCTAATCGCAGGGGTAAAGGTAGACGAGGCAAGAGTGGAAATGATGACGACGACGACGACGACGTCTCCGCTCTCAACGATGAATTGTCCACCAAAGGTCAAAAGATTGAGTCCTTCTTCGTGCCTACTTTCGGCAACAACGTCTTGAACACAATATATCCTGCCTTCAGTCAAAATGCCTTTCTTCGCTCTTTGGACAGCCAACAAGGTTCGAATCAAGGTTACCCAGAGTCAGGGCAAGATATCAGCGGTATTTCCATCACTGAAGATCAGTCCAGCAAGTCTGGAAAGAAGGACAGGAAATCTAAGAGCAAATCCAAGAGCCGCCAGGGTTCCCGGGGACGTTCGCGCTCTGCAAGGAGGCGTTCCAACAAAGCCAAACAGTCTGCGGCTCGCTCTCAAGAACCAAGTAATCAATACGGAACGCCACAACAAAGCGCTGGAAAGCCAAGCGAACAATATGGCGCACCACAACAAACCTCCGGAAACCCAAGTCAGCAATACGGAGCCCCGCAACAGCGCCAACGAGCTGGAAATCCTCAACAAGAATACGGAGCTCCTCAATTCACGTCCGGCAATCCTTCCCAAGAATACGGTGCTCCAGGTGGAAATCAAGGAATCAACCCTCCCCCGCAAAATAGTGGAGGATACAACACAATTAACAACGAGCTTCGTGGCAGGACAAGTGACGCACCTCAGTTGAGACAGCCATCTGCGCAGTATGGCGCTCCATCCTCCGCTCAGTCTGGAGGGGGAAGCCGCTTCATTGAGCCAAGGCAGAGGAGTACGGGCGCCATCATAGGAAGTCAGCTCCTTGCGAATTCCAATGGGAATGGGCCTATCAGCGCTGACCTCATTAGGACGGTGCAAGCCATCTTGGAGAAATATCCTAACTAAAAATGGAAATAGTACAAATAGGATATATTCTTATGTAATTGTTGTGTACAGGGAGTAGTATATTCATGTAATTATCAGTAGTAATTAATGCGCTTGCGTCCTACAATGGCTACAATTGCGTTACAAAGAATTGTTGATTTGGAATTGCGTCACATATGCAATAACTGCCAATTACGAGTAATTATAGAGGAAAGAATGAGAAAAAAATACGTGTTCGTTTGCCAACAGAGGCCGTTTAAAAAATGAAGAATTTCAAAGTATTCTGTACATGGATAAAAATAACGACTCAAAATATGAAAATGTATTCTTTATTATAAAGGCTGCTAGTCAAATAAAATGGAGTTTAAAAAAGAATAAATCTTGCTTTAATGTGCCACGTTAGAACAGTTATTGCCCGTAAACAATTCATTTGAAGAATCAGTAATGCCCACTTTTCTAACGTACCTAATCGCATTGAAAAATATATTTTGCGTATTGGGAATTCAATCAATCCCAAATCCGTGACGATTTGCCAAATTTGAGGTTGTTCCTGTAAATTGTGTGTAAAGAGGTTTTATGAGAAAGAAAGATGTAGGAATTGACGTTTTATATAATTTTAAACCAACTCAACTACTCTTCACACTGACAAATTATGGACCATTTTTGGATTTATTATACTGTAAAATCAGATGGTGATTTTCCTCATGTGAGCTCATGCGCTGCATTACCAAATATGACGTTTACATTGACAATAGAGTCAATAGACTCCAGAAGGCACACATGAAAATGACATATTCAAAATATCCGAGTAAACCACCTGCAAATTTAAATATTTTACAGGTGTGTCTGCAAAGTTACAAGGAAGCAATATAATTTGTTTGCACCATTTCGTCCTTTTCGCTAATGAAATATTTAGCAGCAACCTGACATTGCAGCTTCACCGATGAATTCAAGGAAGAGACATTCTATTTTATACTTTTTACGTTAGGGAATTATATCTGCGAATAATAGTCTCTTGTACCATTTTTCATTCCAAATTCATCAGCGCTCCTTATGTCACGTATTTTTTAAATCTTTTTTTTCGGTGATTTTGTGGGATCAATCATTAAGAAATATCATCTCATCTTAGAATGGTTCTCAGTCCCGACACATTTCTCCTCGTTGTCATCAGTTCGGGAGTGTTTATAATAGTGGTGAGCTTATTTTGTAAATATATAATTTTTGAAAATGCATATATTTTCAGTCTTGCAGGAAAAAGAATGAAAAGAGATATAATTGCTTAGGTTGGAATGATAGTGGCAGTAAACTGTCCGTACCATGTTCTGTCCTTCACCTTCTGTTTCAAGCACTGCAAGAAATTGTGTCGCCGATGCTGTTGTTGTCGAAAGAAGGAGAAGAATTGGAAACACAACATAATTAATTACTCAGGTTTGAGATGAAATCGTATGCGACATGATATGAATATTGGAGAGAAGTGAAACTGCATCAGGTAATCAATATTGCTGTTCCAATCAAACAGACAGGAAATATGGTGGTGCAGCATTGGTGGAGGGGAGACCTCAAGGGCACGGCTTCTACACATCGGGAGCATGGTCTTCCACAGAAACTACGACGACGTGCATCGACGGCACCATTCGCAACAGCATCCTCACTGCGGAAATGATCGGACGGAGATTCTCCAGCACCGACGATGATAACCGCAACGACGAAGAGACAAGTGGAAGTGGTTTGGCCACTGGAACAGTGTATGGAAACTCGGATGATCTGAACCTCCTCTCTCCGGGCCAACTGTCCACAGTTTCGCATTCTGCCCTACCGCTCTCCCAGGTTGTCTGTGTCAACTGTCATGGAATTGGTTTCGTTGAGCGAATGGAGTTTCCCACGTATCTAAACGGGGGTAGTTCCAACAACGCCTCCACAAGTGGTGGCGATGAAAGCAGATATTTGCATCAACCTGGCAATCATTATCACTTCGACGGGGGGAGTAGCAGTGGTTGTCTCTCCACCGGTTCCGATCTGGCAATGGCGTCGGATGTGGACGTGGATGCTGATGCGGATATGATGATGATGTTCATGTGAAGATTATCCGTCCAAATTCATGTCTAATCTACGCAGCCGAGAAATTCATTCCATTTCAACACTTATTAATTGTACCATCACATCTTACAACACAAGTTTATGCATACATGCAAATGTCTTAAAAATCGTAATGGAATGTCAAATTCAACACGTTGGTTCCCTCTCTGAGCATTTAGTACATTTGAATACAATAATTATTTTAATACACTATTTTGTAAGTTGTACATATTTTTACCCATTTGAAAATTAAATTAGGTAACAATAAATGCGTATGTTAATTAAATCGACAGGTGACTTCAACGTTTCATTCGAATTCGCACTTACTACCTGATCACCAATCTTAAATTATCTGCGCAGGATGCGGACACCTACAGTACTTCTTACTCGCATAATCGAAATTAATAATTATGGTTGGCGGCTATGTCTTTCACCAATTCTTCATATTCATTAAACGGCAGTGGATGCTCAGCGAAACCATGACTTGACTCCGTTTGAGCAACCTTAAATGAAGAATTTTCTTCACGACTCTCTCCCATTCCACCTTCAAAGTTTGTATCTTGCGTCAGCTCGCTCGACGGTGGCAGCAGGGAAGGTCTCTGATAAACTGGAACCGAAGCAGACTCAGAAAAATGGAGAATTTCATCATCTTCACTGTCCCCACCTCTTCGATTACCCGTCCCATCCAAAACAATATTCCTAGAAAAATATGGGCGCCCATAGGGTGCCTTTTGCTGCCGCAGTCTTTCATTCTGCTCTTTAATAATCTTGTTATATAGCCTCTCCGCTCTTTGGATGAACTCCGGACCCATGATGTGATCTAGATGAGGTGGAAATCCTCCTCCTCCACCACCAATACTGTTCGAAAGTGGATTTTGCAAATACTTGGTGGGCGCGGTCTGTAATCCATTTCCTCCTCCGTCCTTTTCCAGTTTTCTGACAACTTCGGAGAACAAGTCGACCGCTTCTCGATAAGTATCAGGGCTTGTGTGAGTAAGTGGGGGCGATGCTACAGGCGCTGACGCAGCCACTGAAGGATTTGAAAAGGGATAGGAGGAAGACGCTGGTCGGACTGGACGAGGTCGTTGTTGATAGAATCGGAACCTCGCAGGCGGATAAGGTTTGGAAGCGAATGGAGTCGCATGTGGCATCGGAATCACTGGTTTAGATTGCACATGTGGGTTTGGAGGGAGAGGGTTCTTGTTTTGAACGTAATAATAGCCTGAGTATGTCGTCGTGGGCTTCACTTGTGCTTGTGAAGTTTGCATGCCGTAATAGGGCTGTGGAGGTGCAATTGGTGCATGATATGGCGACGATGGTGGTGGCAGAGAGTAAGACGAATCTGAATTACAAAATTATTAAAATAAATATCAAACTCGACATAATTCCAATTATTTTCGGTGATAAGTTTATGGTCTCTTACCAAGGCTTTGTCCCCCGTAATATTGCAAGGGATACGAAGCCGCTTTTATAGGCTCCACAAATCTGGAGCTGGTTCCACCATAGCCGTTGTGACCCATGTACAAGTGCTCTTCATGAGGAGAGTAGCCCGTTCCCGTTCCCTCATGTCCCCAAGAACTCGGAAGGAACCCTCCTTGGTAATCGTAACTTTGCGATAGGACACATCTCACAAGAGCACACAAACAAACTAGGAAATCAGTCAATTTTGATTTATTATCACACTTTCTCATTATTTTCCTCTTTCGAGTCTAAATTGCTTAATTCCTCTCCTAATTTTTATTGACAACTCGAAACGTCGAAAAATATTGACTAATTAACTTTTGCGCAAATTCAATCAGTTACTAATCAATACTTTTAATATTCTTATAACCATTCACATAAACTTCACAAAGCGCACTTTATAAAGCCCACATGCTTTTACAAGAGATAAAATGCAGCCTTTACTTCATTGCTCACTGGCGAAACTCAGTTGATAGAAACTTTTGAGAGATTGTCAAATGATGAAAGATGAACAAGACGCTGAGGAAGGCAGTGGCGTTCATCTCAAAGAAGCAAAGTGTTTTACCTGAAAAGCTGTGCGCATTTACTAGAAAATATGTATTCATTAAAAGGAGCAGTGAACAGGATCGCCAATACTTCAAAAACTTGCTTCCTCCTCGTTTCGCAGTCGCACTCTCATTTTTATCTTCCTTCCTCATGTAATCATCATTTTCACGTCATACAACGATTGGCTAAGTTTGAGCAAACAAGTTGAATTATGGATCCCTTCAACAAATTGCGCATGGCCCTTTCATTCGTTATAGACACGTTCTCTAGTCCATCTATAGACACACTCTTGCTTCCTTTTACAAAGCTTTCAAGTTCAGGTATGACATACGCTGGGAGAAAAAATATCAAAATTACATGATCATGACAAAAAAAAGTTTAGATTTTTAAAAAATAATGGATGATGACGATGATTCAACTCGGTAAACATTTCCATCAGATCTTGTATGCCCATAAGACTTCTCACATAAGGATTATCGAGTCGCTCGACCATCCCTCAAGTGAATCCTCTCTACGTCTTCTTTGTAATTTGCAATTTACATGGTTCCCCCTTCGTCACTGATGAAAATTGTGCTGCGCTTAAAAAATCTTTACTTTTCATATCAAAAAATATACTTGTCCTCATCACACCTCTCTCTTTTTGGTAAACTTGATCGTTCATTTCTTTTCAAAAAATATATATTTTCTAGTTTGCTAAATGAATCGGCCCTCAGCGATAAAAACATATTCTTGGCTTGAGTTTGCGTGAGAAAAAAGTGCTTACGTGAGCTCGTGTGCGATACCGGCTTGAGTCCTCAACGAATCAAGACCGCTCACTTTTTATGTGGAGTGAGTGGTGACGGCAATTCATTAGCTGTCAACGGACACAAATCAGATAACTAATCACAACTAATAATGATAAGGAATCATAACATTTTTTTGCGTTTTGTAAACCCATAATTCATCTCATGATTTGAATTTCTCCTGCTATTTTTTCTGGTTAAAATATTTTACTTTTTGATGATTTATGCCAAAAATTCCTGCGAAAATATGCATAAAAAGATGGAAATTTGGAGAAACAAAAAATTTAGTGTTTTCTTTTTGCTTATTAGAGTAGAATATTTTGTGGCGGTGTTTGTGTGAACATTAATGAGACATTTTAAGTCAAAACATTTTTGATGATGTTCTTCGATCATCGCAGAATACCTGATCAGGTACAGCTCTTCAAGGTCTTTACGAAAAGACACGTGATCACAACAATCTTGCACTTTGACTTTGTCGCAGATTTCTCTCCGACCAACCCAATCTCAAAATTTTCAAAAGAATCCCTTAACCTTTGATTTATATGCGCATAACCTATCTTATTAGTGGTAATGGGAGCCGAGAATAAATGAAATAAAAAGTGTAGATTCTCGATTCGCAAATAAATCCTACATTGCTTCAAGCCCAGCGGAGAGAAGTATCCTGACAATGTGGCTTCAGAACCAGTGAACACATATTTGCATATATTATGCACAGGATCTAATGAGTGACAGTGGCAAAGGATCAGGTTTTAGGCACCTCACCTGTCTAGTGCATCTTATGTCGCCACCTGCTCATATTCGAAAAAATCATGTTGGCATTTACACAACTCCTGCTGAAAGGATATCAATATCAGCTTACAGTCAAAGTCACTCAAACCCGTCCATCTTGTTCGACGACGATGCTGTAAACTGTGAACATGAGCATATTCACTCTCTTGTGGTCATCTTTCAGCCTTTTGCACCAAAACGGAAGAAAATAATCTGCCACAATAATGGTCACCACTTTTCCCAATGCCCAACAATGGTTTCCCTGCGATTTGCATAACATCTTCATTAGAGCAGCGATTCGCGATTAATTCACTTAATGGCGAATAATGGGAATGCCGATGATGGATATGTAAATATTTGGTCGATACACTCGAATTATATGACATGTTTTATAGAGAACAGAACAGCCAAGAAAAGTTGTCAATTTAGCCATAGCTAACTTTCCTATTCGATATCAGCCACTAATGTCGTCAATTTGAGTGAATTAATGTAACGCAATATTTTATATTAAAATTCGACATTTTTTGAGTCTTTCCGATTTCACCCAAAAATATGATAGTACACTTTTGGATATATGTACACACATTGTGCATTTTTTCAATCTTATATCTGCCCAATTAAAGGCCGTTGCAAAAGGTCAACTCTTTCTCCTTGTGTCCGCAGCATCAGCATCGCAATCTCTTCCTGTCATTTCAGATTAGGAATTGCAAATTTGAAATTTTATTTCAGGAGACCACACGAGAGCAGGATTTTGAGCTTGCATTTTATTTTTTCGCACATATTTTATAGGCCTTTTCTTGGAAAGTGAGTAACAAAAATATACTCTTTCATTGCCTCCTTTTTCGAGGCCAAGAATGTTTATGGAGAGTGCGATCAACTGCCTGCACCATGTCATATAAAATTGACTTTGCAACGATGCATATAGGTACAGAGGATCAACATCTCAAAAATTGGCACGAGTCCCTTGACATTGACATTTAGATTATGATTGACGCATGATTCATAGCAGTCCATACTTTTATGTTGCTCCTTTTTATAGTAATAACTTGGGTGAGTGGAGCAATTGCCTGAAAAGAATGTGTAACAGTGTAACATGAATCCTTTTGTGAAAGTTTATTCACAATATTTTGAATAACGTGGTCACTTAAAATGTACACGTCGAGCTACCTAAAACGCACTAGCGACAGCTAAAGATAATAGATCAATAAAGGCATGTTAACTATCGTAATTTGTCTTTAATATTTGATGGAAAACGAGGAAGCCATTAGAAGAACGAGTTGAAGCTATTAATGATCGAGACAACGGAAACCCGTCGCTGTACTTACCGCAACTTGCGCAACTAGTACTAAAGTACGAATATAATGAGCAGAGTAAAATGGAGTGATAGTTTGAACATGAAATCTTCACTTTTTATTTACATCCATCTTTACATACACACGTACTCTCACATAACGAGAATATTTCAGCGAAAAGGCGCATCAATACATTTTCAATAAATTTTTTGATAACTCGCCTTAAGTAAATTCTAGAAAATAAACGTTATACTTTTAGATAAGTATCTCATGCGAGGGCCGACATCCTCAGAGCTAGCCCTGAAACGACTTGACTCTCTCATTAATCGTCTTCTTGAAATGAGTTGAGCTACAATTTGTACAAGGCTTCATGTAGTTGATCCTGTTATTATTATAATCTTCCTCGATATTACTCCTATTTTTGCTCCTACTCCGTCCTCGAGCACCTCGACTAGTGTAGTACTTGTCCAGCTGCTCTTTCCTCTCCGAAAGCTTCTTCATCAGCGATTTGGATTTATTCAAAATGACGCCCAAATGCATGTGCGGATATCGCCTTCCACCTTTCTCGTTTTCATCTTGCTCGTTGTCGGTGGAAGATCCGTTTCCGTTCCCTCGATTTCCTGGAGGAGGACGACGTAGATTTGCAGGGAAACTTGGCACTGGAGCACGCGAACAAAACTTTGGTTTTCTTGCTGGAGGCGAAGAGTACAGCTGCTTGATTTTCTTTATCTTTCGACGCTTCACACTTTCCGTGTCACTCACGGTCCCCTTACTTGACAAGTCTTTTTCAGAGGATATGTCGCGACGGGAGAGCGTCCTTTTCAACAAGTTATCTCGAGATTTATTCTTCCCCATTTCGCTTTCAGAAGGCGAGTTTTTCGTTTTCACTAACTTCTCACGAGAAGAAGATTTCTCACGAAGGCGATGGCTCAGTTGACCAAGTTTGTCACGAAATGAAGGCAATTGAGATGAAGGCAGCTCACGTTTTTTACCTTTGGTTTGCCCCTTGTCACGAGAAGAACCATCGTTTCCATTATTTCCCATTTCTAAGTCTTCCTCCATTTCTAGCTTTCGTTGGCGGCGTGAGCCCTTGCGGCCTTGACCGTGCCCAGTCACGTAGCGGTTACTCTCCGTCCCGTCGGAATATTCTGCCGTAGTCTCCTCTTGGATTAACTTCTCTTGTGCTTCATCATCTTTTGAAGAGTCTCCTCCACAAAAATAAGTGCACCGAAAAAATCTCCCTAAACTTGACTCCGGATAGCAACAAACTGCCACCAAAATGATAAGAAGCAACAGAAGAAGCACACAAAAAATTATGACGACGATCCAATGTTTTCTCATAAAGCCCCACAGCGAGCTGACTGCAACTGCTACGCACTCCATTTGAGAAAGGGAGCCTTCCTCCAAGGTCGTGTGGCCTGGTGGACAGCTGAAGCAGGCAGAAGAGCCTGGATTTGGTTGGAAGTATCCTTCCTCGCATGGAACACATTCCGATTTCCCATGCGGACTGTATTTACCCGCTGCGCAGGGAACTGTAAAAAATCATGGACTTTGATCGCTTTGCTTGTTTTAAAGAATTGAAGCATGTTACATGTCCCAAATCACGCAAATTATTCTTACAGGCTCTTACAACAAAGTTTGTAATTTTCGAAGAAACCCGCTGGGCAGCCAATTGCAACATCCTCATCCACACTACCCGGAACTGGAGAGTATACCGATATCTTTTCATCTGGGGGCTCGACATGTACTGCAATTTCAATTATTGTATCTTTATCCAAAATACCCACATTGCACCTGCTTTGTTTCGCCTGCAAAACTTACTGGGCAAACTGAAGAGTTTCATTAGAGAACTCGTTAGCACGTTAAGAATCTTTAGATGCATAGCCTCAACACAAGTCATCGGGCAAAACTCGGAGTAATGTCGCCAGGCTGGAACTCGTCTCTCAAATCCCAAAGTAGACAAAGCCAAGGTGATCTGCACAAACCTCGGCTCATTTCGCCCATGATTCTCATCCAAGCCAAGACAATTCACGGATACATTTCGCACGGGGCAGAAGTGACAGACGTACTGATGAACCCAGTCGCGAATCTTATCCTGAACGAAGAGCAACTCCTTGTGGCGACATCGATCTGTTTCGTAAGTGACTCCAAAGCGGAGCCAAAGCATTGGCTCTGAGACGACGTCGAGTTGAGAGAGATACGACTTTTGCTCCGAGTGCTCGCTCTCTTCCTCGAAAACCACCGAGCAATTGTAAATGCCAGTGTCCGCCAACTGGACTGAGGTGAAGGTGAGGTCCCCACTGACTTGGTCCTTTATCACGAGAGGAGCTGTTATCGGCAGCCCATTCACATGTGTCCACTCAAACTTTCTCGCCGCTCCAAACAAGTTCTCTTCAATCCCATTACTTCCGTCGCCGAAACAATGGAGTGAGACTTCGGAGCCCAGGGGTGTGTAGTGGTGATTGGATCGTTTGGGAATGGTAGCCACAATGGAAGCAAACTTTTCGTCTGTTGGGAATCCCAGAGAGACTTGTCGCTTACTTCTGATTTTCCTTTCCGAGGAGAGCAATGGGACCGGTGCACTCCTCTTGTAGCGAAGATACCTCCTCCGGGCGAGGTAATACTTTGTATCAACCGCATCGGGAAGTTGGAGAGACAGGAAGGGAGGCAAAGGAGCATACACTTCGCAACTGTATTTCGAAATTTTGTTTGTAATCACATCTGGGGCTCGCATGTACACGGATCGTTTCACCATCAACAACTCATTGAACGAGTCTATAATGCTGGTCGAGTCACAGACGCAGTTCTCCGTGGATGCGCGGCAAGCATTGTCTCCACTTTTCCCCTGGCTAAAGAGTGACAGGAGGAGCAAGCACTTGAATAGCTTCATTTTAAAACCTAGAGTACTTCGTGTATCGTGTGCATATCCTTTGAGGCATCTATCTCATCTAAAAATATATTCGTGGTCGGTTCAAGATTCATAGCATTTCAACGCGTACAAATTGGCACACTCCCCTTGGAGGCAAAGGTGTCATTCATTGTAACTGTACACATAAAAATCAGCTTGCCCACGGCAACTATCATTGGAGGCTGGAGGCATTGATTCCACTTTACGAAAGTAACAAAAAATGTATTTCCACCTCACTTTTCATCTTCGTTTTCTTTTACTCTATTCAAAAAATAACTCCACACGCCCAAAGCAAAATCACAAGTTAATGTTAGGTCGTCTTGTTATTAAAAGTTATCAAAGCTAAGATGCAAACCCGCTTTACATTAATGGACAGGGGAGGGAGCGATGCTGGTGATTGTAGCTTCACGAATTCACCCAAGGAAGAAGATGCACCTCAAAATTCTGGAAAGTTTCGGAGAATAAGGAGACCTTTAACGGCTAGACCATACTACGGCTCTCCCCGTCGACAGTCTTTTGTCCAGCGGTTTGGCTCCCGTGGCTTGGAATGTCCAATAACCCTTTTTGGTCAGCCTGTTGTGAGCACCTTCCTCTCCCAACAGGATTATGATCAGTGTGGTAACATTGAGCAGATGCTGCAAGACAGACTTGCCTGTTATTCGAATGGCGATCCATGCACCACAGGACATGAGTTAACGCCAGGGTTGCACGATATGACACGCATCATTCGCCAGACTTCCTTATCGAGCGATAACGAGGTCGATTTGGAAATGGATGATCAGTTACTTCAGCCGAATTTGGAAATGAGCGGGAATACCGTGACAGAAGGAAATATAAACAGAGAAAATTATCCATTCATTAACTTCGAATTGGGGACTAATCGCTCCAATCAATCCCCGCCACCCACTCCTTCAGATACTTCTCCAGCGACTCCGAGGCTGATTGCTCCACATGGAGCTCCTCCTCTCACTGATGAAATGCTGGAGCTCAATCAAAGCAAAGTGTGTTCTCATATCGAACAAGATTTGAGATAAGATACTTGTACGATTAGAAGAGATATTTTAAATTAAATCTCATTATTGGTGCCTCTCCATAGTTGACAGCAGAAATAAATGATTTGAACATTGTTCGAATCGTTCGAACCAATGAACGTCGGAATGAACAGACGAAGCCAGAAGAAAAATGTAGGGTGGATCAACGGGATTTGGCAACCTTTAATGTGCAAAATTGGTTGAATGATGCGGTAGGATTGTGCTTCATTTTCCAAAAATATCTTTCACAACATTCATTTTTTAACTACATCAAAAATGCCAATCAAATGATCAACTCGTTAATTATCCCCAATCCCCACGTAAAATTCCATTTGTTTTCAAGGTTGTGGATTACTACTTGGCACTTATCCATCATCGAAGTATGCATTTTGGGTTCAGGAGAGTTTACCCTTTTAGAAGTACGTTCTACACTTTACTCGCGACTCCGAAAGGGATTAGTAAGACTAAGGATACAACGGATGAGGTTGAATCGATTTATATTTTTATCCCCGACGTTTGCAGTTTTGATAAAAATTCAATAAAATATCTGATTTTCCAATCACGCAGATAATAATTTTCGAGTTTGACTTGGCCTTCTTCCCAGTCTGCGTCAGCGATCACTGGCGACTAGTCGTCGCAGACTTTAGGAGAAGGACAATTTCCTCATACAACTCGTTGAAATCCACAAATGATTGGCAGATATTGAAAAACATAGAAAGTTACCTGTGCTCCGAATATGTACGAAAGTACTCGGTGGAAGATAAAAGAGAATGGATGTTATACCAGATCAATGAAGTAATTCACGTTTCAAAGGCTAGAATAGCTTAAATTATATTGCTTCGTTCCTTTTAATCTTTATTTAGTCTATCACATTGTGCTTTAAACCGCAGCCACCTCAACAAGAAAATGTGAATGACTGTGGAGCTTTCATGCTCGCCTTTGCTGACCAACTGTCGAGAGGAGTGAGAGCATTCCGTTTTGGCCAGGAGCATATCCCATATTTGAGACAGAAAATGTTATTTGAAACAATTAATTCGACGCTTTTGTAGATTGATGATAATGCTGTACATATTTGGCTTCGAATATGTATACGGTTAAGGATCAAGATAAGATAAGATTAAAAGAGTTTGTGTGTTCAAATTCATACGATGTAGCATAACACCCCACGCATTTTCATTTTGCTCACGACATCGAATGGCATGGATCATGTGTGACGAGTTCTTAAGCACAGTTACAAATTATATTCAGGGTGCGTGGGTGGAGCCGAGTATGTACAATATATGAACATATAATTCTAGCTGTTGTCAATTCAACAGTAACGTGGGGAGTCGCTTCCGGGGGATGTTGCACGCTTGCAAATTCCTCAATGAAATATTGTCTCAGACCTACGGTCTACGGTCATGTATTATGCCTTTTGGGTTACTCCATCCTAAATTCTCACAATCGGATTTTGCAACGGATACACTGACGTGTTCAAATGTTTCAAAAGATAAAACAGACGAAAAAGCAAACTCGTTGAACATGAGTCGAATACCAAACAGCACTTCCAGTGAAACTGACAACCGGAGACATCGGGTGAGAGTCCGGGTACATCGGATCGACTCAACAGGAGCTCCCATCCCAACATCCACGGACATCAACAACAACAGAACGAAAGTGCTCGTCAATCCCATCAACCCAGTCCGGTCCGAGGAGCTGTCTCAAAAGAAAGCGAAAGAGGGCTCAGTTTTGTTGTGTCTCTTTGACCTCCCCCCGGTCACTTCCTTCTTTGCATTTTTCCAGGCAGCCATCTACTTCTTTCGCGAATATCTTTATGTTAATCGCGAGGAGGATATTTATGTGAGGTGAGCATTTGCACCCTTCCCATTCTACTTCTCAAATGAAACAAAAAACTGGAAAATAAGTATGCCATGTTATTCCAGTTGGAAAACAGTGGTTGGGGAAGGTCAATGGTGGAGACTGCTCTACGCTCAGTTCTTTCACTTTGCCAGGATTCACATGTTTTTTAATTTCATGGCGTTCATGGCAGTCGGTGAGTTTCTCTCCATTCATACAAGCTATCGTATAAATTGATACGTCTGATAATCACCATTCTCTATTTGAAAGGCAAATATCTGGAGAAAAATCTGAAGAAGGTAGCTTTTGTCTGGATCATCATTTTCTTATCCATTGTGACCAACTTGATATACATCGTGTTGAATCGGTTCCTGTTCTTTGGCTCCCAAAGTGACTTCACTTACGGATTCAATAGTGCGTATTTCTCCGGCATGCCTCAAAACTAATGATGAAACTGTACCAACTCTTGTGTGCTTCTGATTGCGGTTTGTAAACATGCTCTGTGCTTCTAATGTGCAGATGTCCTCTTCGCCCTCCGCATTATCCAAGTGCTGACAAGAGATCCAGACGCCAACAATGGGAAAGGAGAACCGTGTCTAATTTTTGGCTTTCTCCCCATTTACCTGCCCTCGTACGTCGCTCTCTGGCAGAATCAGATCGAGATGATGTTTTACGATGTCCTCCTTTTCCAGAGAGGATTCGCTGCCAGTGTTTCCGGTGTAAGTTTAGAAATTCCTTCTCTTGTTTCAAGAAGTTGACACGTAAATGTACACGTACACATCCTCTTTCTTTCTCGCTTGATATGAAATTCAAATTTTCCAGATCTGTGCCGTCTCTGCATTTCCATACTTGATTAAGCATTACAGATCAGCGATCATGTTGCCCAAGCGCGCACCCTTGCCATTGCCAAAGCTGAAACTTCGCGACACTACGCCTGCCAATCTTCGAACGTACTCCAGCTCCGACTTGAACAACAACGAATCTTTGATGAATTCGAGCCTTTCTACCGAAATGAGCAACTATCTCGAGGAAAATGGCAAAGCATAAAATTTTGACTATTTAAATTAGCACGAGAGGACAATTTTATTTATGATTTCTGATCGAATAAAAAAAGGTAATTGAATGAGTTCGAGAATAAAGTGGACATGTTTGTACAATGATCATTTGTGAAATAATGGATGGCGACATAATC